>VZTE01000758.1:1260148-1371366 GCA_013397775.1 Eulacestoma nigropectus
TTCCCTCCCCCTTTCCCTTTCCCTTTCCCTTTCCCTTCCTTCTTCTGGTCTGGAGTGTTTGATCCAAGTCAGAGCCTTTCTACAGATTTAGACCACTCACTTTAGCTGAGCATTTAACTTCCACAGTGGTGTTTTGGGGTTTTTTTGAGCATCAGAGGATGGTAAAACTACTAATTTTTATGCATGTGCTTAATTATTTGAACTTTTGCAATTAATTTAGTTTTGAATGAAATGTTGTTGCACACAAGGCGTTGGTTGGTGGCATCTTCATGATCAGAGTTATCACTAAATCCCCTTTTCCTTTCTCTGCTCTGTAACCTGGTTGGTGGCTCTGGGGTGGAGACAGACAATGTCTGTAGGGTCAAGTGGGAGAGTATATAAATATCATCAGGGGGATTTCATCCTGCTTTAATTTTCTGTTTCCCTTTCTCTTCCTTTCTTCTTTTCCTCCATGGGAAGCCAAATATAGATGGAGAAGGCTGTGCACTTAGGGGCTGTTGGTTTAAGTGATATCAGATGGAGCCATGTGTTGCACTTCCCTCAAGTAACAAGCCACAGGACAAAAGGAAACAGCCTTGAGTTGAGCCAGGGGACATTTAGATTGGATATTAGGAAAAAATTCTCCATAAAAAGGATTGGAAGAGGCTGCCCAGAGAAGGGATGGAGTCACCACCCCTGGAGGAATTTAAAAGACATGTAGATGTGGCACATGGGAATGTGGTTTAGTGGTGGCCTTGGTGGTGCTGGGTTAATGGTTGGCTTGATGATCCTAAAGGTCTTTTCCAACCTAAACGATTCCATGATCTGTCTGTCATGCTGTGGTGGTGCATGGAGGATAAGTGAGGTGAAGAGGAGGAATTGGAGAACCCTGTTTTGAGAAGGAGTTTGGTAGGATTGGTGTTAATGGATGAGTCACTTGATGGAGATGTTAAAACCACTGCAGTCATTTACTTAGCAGAGGGTGAGCTGATAAAAGGTCAGTGGAAGGTACCAGGTGTCAGAAAAGCCAGAATTTGTAGTGGAGTCTGAGCTGAAAATTGCATTGTTTTGGTTGGTATGGGTTGGGTTTTTCAACCTTCCCCTAATGGTCTTCCCCATCTGGAAAGAGGAAATCAGAACAGATTTTGCAGGTTTTTTGTGGTCTGCAAGGACAAAAAAAACAAAAAAACCCAACAAAACCAAACCACAAACCAAAACACCAAAAAAAAACCCTTCCCCAACCAATCAGCAAAAAAACAACCCAAACCAAAAAATAATCTTCTTGTAGCCAATATTAATTCTCAGTGGTTTCTGCAGACTGTAGGCTACCACATTTAATAGGGAAAATGTGTTACAACCCACACATGGTACTCATCTGCTTCCTCATGCTAGAGACATAATCAAGCATAAAATTACACAAATGTAGGTTCAGGAAAAAAAAAAAAGGTGATGGTGGCGTGTTGGAACAGGGAGACAGTAAATTGCCAGAAGTGAAAAGATGTGCGTGCACATCCAGCAATGGACATGAAAACCAGTAGGACAAATTGCAGGAGGAATGAATGGATTCAGTAATTTTTTGGTACCCTTGCATGGACATGGACATTTCCTTGAAAGATACCTTGTGGTCACATAAATGAGTTAAAAGGCAACAAATGGGAATTTGACAACTTTCTGATGTTCTAGAAGAGGACAAACTAAATTATTTTAAATTTATGTTTTAAATTTATGAAATTCTGGAGTTAAAATGTGTGGACTAACTTCTCTGGAGCAAAGGACATCGGGCTGCATGTAGCTAAAATGGCACTTAAATAACTTGTTATATGTCCATGTCTTAAGAATCAAAAGTGGTGATCTTGTGTGCATGGCCCATATCATCACTTACAGGTAAACGTAACAGAGATGAATAAAAACATTTTTCTTATTAGCTTCGTATTAAGGTGGGTGAATCTGAACTTGAGCAATTTGCAGCACCGCAGATCTGAGCAGTCATCATTTGCACATTAATAGCTGAAACCAAAGCTGAGGTGAATGCAGATTGGTGGATTTTATGTCATGTTTTTTAACCATATCTCTGCTGGTTTCTGTTGTTATAGTCTTTCAGGTTTGGGGATTTTTTTGGTTGGTTGGTTGGTTGGTTGGTTTTGTTTTGTTTTTTGTGGGTTTTTTTTACTTGTCCAATTCTTAGTAGCTCCATTTTGCCATATATTTTTTTAATAGGCAACCTGGGGATCCCAGGTGCTGCACAAACACAGGAGAAAAAAACAAAACAAACCAGCTTCCATGTGGAATTATTCATTTCAGATTGTGGAGGAATGTTTTAAAGGGTGCTCATATGTTGGATATTTTGGTGTAGCAAGAGAGGAAGGGATAGGTTGGAAAACAGCTTTACAAGAGGGAAATACTGTCCTGTAAGGGAATGTGGAGGAAGTGGAAGAACAGCACTGTCAAATCTTAGGGTAAGGGAAAAATTCCATTAATGTGTGAGGCAGGAGGAGAAGAGTTAAAGGAACAGGGCTAAGCTTTGGGCATGGTTGAACCTGAACTTTCTTATTTCACTTTTGAGCTGCTGTATTTTACACCTGTTGCTGCCTGTGGTGCATCAGCCTCTGCAAACAGCCAAGCACCCACCCAGCTGCTCATTCTCCCCTTCCCAGCTTGATGAGAGGGAAAAAATGGGATAAGGGAGCTCATGGGTCAAGATACAGACAGTGATATCACTGACTAATTACCCTCATGGGCAAAACAGACTTGACTCGAGGAAAATTAATTCATTGCAAATTAAAATACATTTGGGTAGTGGGAAATAAAGATGAAATTAAACCCACACATTCCCTCCATACCCCAGATTTTTTCCCGTAATGAAGAAACCCAGGAGCTGTTTCAAGCCATGACTTAAAATAAAATCTGTCTTTCCAAATTTTCTAAGTTTCTATAAATGTAAATCCCCCATTCTAATATTTTGGTTTGGTTTTTTAAAATTTATTTTCTTTTTTTCCCTTCCAAGTGCTGTATTTGCTTCACTACATAATGTTAATGGTCTTATGTATGCCTGCATTAAATATATTTGTTTGTAGTTCTTCTTTCCTGGAAGAAACACCTTCCTAGGTGAGATACCAAGAATATTTTAAACTCCCATTATCAAACAAAATTTTGTGCAAAGACAAGAAAGATGCGTGTTTGTAATACAATAATTTAGGTAGAGCAGCACTAATGCAAAGTTGAACACGGTTGTTTCTTTGCATTCTATTTCTAAATTAAAAAAAAAAAAGGATCAAACAGCAAAAAAAGCATAAATAAACAAAAAAATCCTTTTAATATTTAATGGAGACGAGTAAGGCTGTGATACATTTGTATAATTTAAACACTTTGACAGAGAGAGAAACAACAATGGAATGTAAATAGCTCCTGGGGAAGAGGATGATTCCTTTTTTAAGGACTTCAGACAGCAAAGCTGGGGCGTTGGTGACGCTGCTGTGGATTCCAACCACTGGCTCAAGAGAAGCCTCCAGATGAGAGATTACTGATCCAAGGAGCATGGCTTGGAAACCCTGAGGACCTCAGTGCCAAAGGAGAATTTTTTTCCTGGATTTATGTGACCTAAGCTCATAATTTTCTGCTGAACATCAGTTTTCCACTTCAGTTGTCTTTGGTGCTGCTTTCTTTCAGGAGCTTCAGTTTTTGCATGCCAAGGGAGCAGGTTCTAAGAATCATGGCATGGTTTGGGTGGAAAGGGACCTAAAAGATCATCCAGTTCCAACCTCCCTGCCATGGGCAGGGACCCCTTCCACTATCCCAGGTTGCTCCAAGCCACATCCACCCTGGCCTTGAACAATTCCAAGGATGGGGCAGCCACAGCTTCTCCAGGCAACCTGTGCCAGGGCCTCACCAACCTCGCAGGGAAGAATTTCTTCCTAATATCCAACCTAAACCTTCCCTCGTTCAGTTTGAAGCCATTCCCCCTTGTTCTGTGGCTCCATACACTTGTCCAAAGTCCTTCCCCATCTCGTAGGCCCTCTTTTCTCTGGATTCTCTTTTGGTGCTTTGTTAGTGTTTCATCACACTTAGCAGAAGAGTTGGACAGAGGCAGAATATTCCAATGCCTAACCCATCCCTCTTTGACTGTTTTGGAAACTTGTCCCACCTCTGGTATTGGCTTGCATGTAAATATAGCCTGATACTTTCTGGTTGATGAGTTTTTTAACTCTGGGATACATTGGTTTTCTTTGGTCGCTCAAGATGATGCTCTGTCTCACAGGTTTCATGTCATCATTGTGATGTGGGCTTGTGGATGAAAACATTTCTTGAGGTTCAATAAACCACAGTTTCCATAATTCCATACTGATTTGAATATTTAATAACTGTCTCTCATGGCTGAGGTTTCCAATACTTGAAGAATCAAGGCATTGAGCTGTCCCTTCCTTGCTGGCGAGAAAGGAAGTGTTAAATTGCCCATTGCAGCCCCAAATTAAATAATTCTTCTTTAATAATTGAATCCAACATCAGCTGTTTCTTCTTCTTTTTCGTCTTTCCTTTATTTATTTTTTTTTTTTCCCTCTTCTTCTCTTGGATTTGTTGTTAGGCTGGCAGGCCATTAATGAGCACAATATTACCTGCTTTACCCTTTCACTTTGATTCCACATTAGCTTTTCTTCTGGAATTCCATTGATTCTTTCCAAATGGTGTCACAAATCAGTACTAATGAGCCAAATCGCTGCTTGCCCTGCTCTTTCACAGCATTTGGTGCTCGTGTTACCCAGGCTTGCTGGATTTAATCACATCTGAGATGCTATTTTTGGACTTTCCTGAGCAACCGATGGGGTGGACATTAATTTCCACTGACTTTTAGTGAAATTTTGTGTTCAAATGCTTTTCAAATATTTTCCAAAGGTAGAAATAATTTACAAACATTCCTGATTTATATGAATTGTTCCTGAGTTCAGTCTCCTGTCCTGTACCAGCTCCACTGTAAAAAATTAATTTTTGCCCCCACCTTTTTTTTTTCTTGGTTATTTGGGTTATTTTTTTGGCTGTAGATTTCTTGTATCATTTTTTGTGGTGGCATGGGGGGAATTTTTGTGGATTTTTTTCTCTGGTTAATTGGTTTTCCTTTTTTTTTTTCCCCCCAGGTATGTATGCAAACATAAGGTTTTGTAGTGTTTTATACAGTTCTTTACCCCATGTAAGAAGGGTTTCCCTCTTCCCTAGCTGAGAATTTCGGATATCCAGGAAGGGATACCTTTGAAATTCCTACATGTTGTTATTTTTATCTTCTCTTGCACCCTTCTATTTTTATAATTAAATTCCTTTTTAAAACAAGCATCTTAAAACCAGCAAGGTCCTAGACTTAATTTTTCTTTAATAATTTTTGAGTTTGTTTTTTTTTTTAAGTGAACGAGTCATGATTACCTAAGCAGCCACTAATTTTCAGTTCTTTGATCAATCCCTCTATATCAAGATGAGGTCTATCACAAAATTCCCTGGAGTGAAGAACAATCCTTGTGAGGTAGGAAACTTGTCAGCTGTAATATTTAATAATTCCAGGGGTGTTTTAGACCTGACAGCAGGAGGCTTCAAGCAGATGCCGGTTAACTGAAGTCCCTCAAGAAAACATTTTTCTTACACTTCATAGGCAAATGCTGGTCTTTGGTGTGTTTGTCCGTGGTGTGGAAGTCCTGTCACATGTGGGTTTGGATTTTCTTGCTCTGTTGGTCATTCTTGAAGAGGTTGAAACATGGAAAAATCATGTCTTGAGTATAAAGAGGCCTCTACAGGTTCTCGGGCATAGAATCATTGAATGATTTGGGTTGGAAAGGGCCTTAAGGACCATCTTATCCAGCCCCCCACCATGGGCATGAACACCTTTGTGATGATATCCATCCGTATGTGGCTATCAAAGCTTCCCTAATGGGAAGACTGAATATTTTGACCACCAAATGCTCTTTGAGGTACTGGTGGGTGAAATAACTCAGTCCTGTCAGAAAGGTTGGCACTGCTGCACTGAACTAACCCTTTTTATGAAGTTCTTTCCTTTCCGCGTGGTTGTACTGAACTGTAATGAAGTTTACATCCCTGTCTTCCTCACTGGCTGAAAAGTTCTGGGCTGATTTAGTCATGAAATGCATCAAAGAATTATTCAAATGCTTTTAAATTTTACTTCATTAAGTACAACATTTGACAGGTTTCTGCAAAGGTTGGCAAGTGTGGTTTCCAGGTTCTCCCATGGGTAAAACAGCATGAGAGGCTGGCTTGGAGTGTGATAGTCAAGAGTTCTGACAGATTTAGGAAAGGAAGAAGCTCTCTTGAGACTGCAGCTTGAAATTACAGATTGGTGTTCACCTTCTCTGGAGGATTTTAGGTTGAAGCTGATAGTCCTTATCTTTATTTGGGATTCTGGTGCCTCTGTTTGGTTCATTACAGACTTGTTTTAGAGAGGAACAAATAACATGGAATTACATATTGAGACTCACTTGACAAATCCAAGTATTTTAAAGAGATTCTAGAAGGTGTCTCATTTTTGGGTTATTTCAAAAGCTAATTAACATATAGAATTGAAATGAATATAAGTGTATATGTTGTAATTTTCATGGAATCACAAAATGGTTTGGGTTGGAGGGGATCTTAAAGATTATCTAATCCCAACCCCTCCCTTTCCATGGGCAGGGACACCTTCCACTAGACCAGGTTGCTCCGAGCCTCATCCAGCCTGGCCTTGGACACTTCCAGGGATGGGGCATGAATTTAAAATACTGAGATTGACATACACGCAAAATTGAAATGGTTTCTTGCTGAAGGAGAAACTTTTGTGTGCAGAGCTCCTGGAGAAGAGCTGGAGAATGAAATGCCTGAAAACTCACCAGGTCTTCTCCTTGCAGGAAATACAGCTTTCAGACTGTTTAGGTATTGCAAAATCTGCCTCAGGTTACCAGATCCTGGCAGTTCTTCAAGTTTAATTTATCTGTGTTGGCTTCATTGACAGGGGGGTTCTCTCTTTCTCCTCCACTCTTCTGAGACCTCCTGGAGTAATTTATCCAGGTCTGAGGTTCCCAGTGTAAGAAAGACGTGGACTTCTTGGCGTGAGTCTAGAGCAGAACATAAAGATGCTCCAGGGGCTGGAGCCCCTCTTCTCTGGAGAACAGCTAGGAGAGCTGGAGATGTCCAACCTAGAGAAGGGAAGGCTCTAGGGAGACCTCAGAGCCCCTTCCAGTGCCTAAAGGGGCTCCAAGAGAGAGGGAGAGGGACTTGGGACAAGGGCCTGGAGTACCAGGACAAGGGCAAATTACTTCAAACTGACAAAGGGAAGATTTAGATTGGATATTAGAAAGAAATTCTAAATTTCTTTATGTGAGGATGGGGAGGCCCTGGCACAGGTTGCCCAGACAAGCTTTGGCTGCCCCATCCCTGGAAGTGTCCAAGGCCAGGTTGGACAGGGCTTGGAACAACCTGGGATAGTGGAAGGTGTCCCTGCTCTTGGCAGGGAGGACAGGGCTGGATTTCCAACCCAAACCATCCTGTTTTGGGGGTTGTGTTGTTTTTTGTTTCCTTGTTTGCTTTCGGTTTTGTGGGTTTTGTAGTTTTTAATAACTTTTGAGCCTTTAACTTGCAGAACCATCAGTTGAGCCTGAAGAGTCTTCTATGTATCCATCAGGCACTGTTAGCTCTTGTACCTGTTTTTGGTAATTAAATAAGCGCTGAAGGAAGGCTGTGCACATTCTTGCAAACCACTGGCTGTAACACACAGAATATCTTCTTGTATTCTCTCTTGGACCACCATGGAAAGAAATACCTTGAGGGTTTATCTCTGTTCTCTTTATTCCTTTATATTTATAAATGTATACATGACTGGGAAGACAGAAAGAAAAAGGAGTTTTGCCAGGGAGTGAGCTAAATCACAAAGTAACAATACCAGGGAGGAACACGAGCAGAAGCAGCAAGGGTCAGCCTGCCTTAATGAAATTACACTGTTTGAGGTTGTTATTTTAAGAGCTTTTCCATCTCGCTGTACCTGAGCACCAGTGTCATGCTGTTAAATCTGGGAGGCTGAATTGCTTCAGTGTGCTCTGGGACGATGTCCTGATACAGGAGGGAGGCTGTAATGGTTCAGGTTAACTCATACCAGCAGCTGCTGTAATGTTTGACAGCTGAAGTGCTGTTCCCTGTGCTCTTCCTTCCCTTGCATAGGGGAATATCAGGATCAGTGGGTCTGCGGTGGGGGTGTGATGATTATTGCCGTGTTTTAAACAGTGGCTGTTGTGTATCTGGGCATGAATCAGTGTGTGCCCAGCTGGGCAAGAAGGCCAAGGGCATCCTGGATTGTATGGAAAACAGTGTGGCCAGCAGGACCAGCGCAGTGATTGTCTGTCTGTGCTGGCCACTGGTGAGGACACGCGTTGAGTGCTGCATCCAGTTCTCGGCCCCTCATTTCAAGAAAGACATTGAGGGACTGGAGCGTGTCCAGAGAAGGGAAAAGAACTGGGAAAAGGTCTAAAGAATAAATCCTATAAGGAACAGCTGAGGGAACTGGCAGGGCTCAGCCTGGAGTAAAGGATGGTCAAGGGTGATCTTCTTGCTCTCTACAACTCCCTGACAGGAGGATGCATCCAGATGGGTGTTGGTCTCTTCTCTCAGGGAATGAGGGACAAGACGAGAGGAAATGGCCTCAAGCTGCACCAGGGAGGTTCAGGTTGGACATCAGGAGGAATTTCTTCATGGAAAGGGTTGTCAAGTATTGGAAGGGGCTGCCCAGGAAAGTGGTGGAGTCCCCATCCCTGGAGGTGTCCAGGAAATAACTGGACGTGGCACTCAGTGCTCTGGTCTGGTTGACAAGGTGGAGATCAGTCAAAGATGAGACTTGATCTTAGAGATCCTTTCCAACCTGAATGATTCTGTGAATTATGTTGTCCATAAAGTGCTTAGTTAAACTTGCTGCTATTTTTTTCCTTCCCCCCTCCACCCTTTTTTTCTTTTCTCTGAGTAAGTGATGGTTTTGAACAAGTGCACTTGAATGTGGTTGCCATGGCGTGTGCCTGAAGTCTGGTACAGCTCCTAGAAAGCACAGCCTTGACTTTAAGAATGGATATCACAGCTGAGATCATGGATAGCTGATTACAGTCCTCATCTGCCTGAAGCATCTCTGGGAGCAGGATGCTCTCCTGAGGATACGGTGCACTCCATAGTGGGATGAAGGATACCTCTGTGCCTTTCTGAGGGAAGCTGACACGTGGAGACATCTCTATTGCTGTGTAATGCCTTCCTCAAGATAAATGCCATAGAAAGCCAGCAACGCTGGACGAATTTGCTCTGCCATATGCTTGTGGAGGAGTGTTTTTCTGAAGCTTTTATGTATGACTGGTAATCATAGATTTGGTTTAGAGAGACGTTTCTGAAAGTGTGAAGGGAAAGGAAGGGCAGCATGGTAATTTGAATTAATTGTAGTGTTTATCAAGTCAACATCCAATGGAGACCAAAGCATTATGTAGTCTCTTATTTCACTTGTAAAAAGCATAATAACTGAGTAATGAATCCAAGGTCAGATTAAAAAAAGGGATACACCTCCAACACTGAAAACATTTTAAGTTCTTATCTCATAATATGTGAAATGGCTTTGGAAGGAGACAATAGTGGGGTGGGTTTTGCTTGTTTGCTTGTTTTTCCCTTTTAGTCTGCAAATAGATATGTGGAGATAGTTCTTTGTGCTGCACAGAACTGAGAACAGCCAACAAAGACAAAAAATTCTGGTCTAGCACATGCATTAGGAAAAAATTCCTCACTGAAAGGGCTGCCAAGCCTTGGAACACACTGCCCAGGGCAGTGGTGGAGTCACCATCCTTGGACAGATTTAAAAGATGTGCAGATGTGGCACTTGGGTTAGTGAAACATGGGTTAGTGGTGGCCTTGGCAGTGCTGGGGGAAAGGTTGGACTCTATGATCTTAGAGGGCTTTTCCAACCTAAACAAATTCTATGATTCTGTGATTGTTGTGGTAGGAATTCATGTTTGAAGACCTTTGGCTCCCGTACTGGAGGCAGGGAGAAGAACAAAGATGCAGAGCCTTGAGCAAGAAATCTGAGAGCTGTGACCTGGACCTTCATCCCCCGGTTTCAAGGGATCAAATCCAGAGGTGCCAAACAGTGCCTGGATGCACACCCTGAAACAAAAAGGGTTGAGTTGCTGGTGTTCAGTCACATCCTTCTCCAAAAGTCCTGCCAGGACTGATGGGATAATTGGCAGTTTAAGGGATTGCTCTGTTTCCCTCTGCTCCATCACCTGCAGGACCACAGCAAACAGAAAGTCAGTCAGCATGTCATGTACGTATGAGCTGCTCCCTCCTCCTTGGGGAGCTGAGCTCTGTCAGTCTGGCTGTTGGAAAATGGAATGTACAGATTTAGGAGCAGAAAACTGAGAACCTTTTTGGCTGGTCTGAAATGAAAAAGTGGATATTTTACCTTTCTGACACATGATGGAGTATCTTTTGGTATCTAGAGACAGCACTGTCATGGGACTAGGCTGTTAATTTATTATGTGAATGATGGTGGTATCAGGCTATGCTTATCCGAGCTAAGCCTATTTTAATGATCAAAATCTTGAATTTAGAATTTAGGGAAAAAATTTGGACTAAATGAATCAAAGGGACAATCTCTCTTTTGCATAGAATTTGTAGAATCAACATTGATTAATTGGAGTTGCAGTAATTACCCACTGATTAAAGTCAGTTGGGTTTTGGTGGTTTATTTTGGTTTGGGGTTTTTTTTGTTCTTTTTTTTCCTTTTTTTTTTCTCCTAAATAACTTAATTATATCTTCCATGAGGGCTTAAAACCAAAAAATAAGACAGGTGGAGAGCCTTTGGTTTCCACCTCATCAAAAAGAAACGTAAGTTTTGGTGACAGAAGATCTGTAAATATTTTATAGAATTCAGCTGGGAATCCATCTGGACCATATTTCTTTTTTTAGCCTTTCATTTTTTTATAATTTGTCTTAATTTTATCTGCAGAGAGCAGCTATCTCAACTTCTTGAACTGAGTATTTGTAAATGGATTTTTAAAATGTTTCCTTGCCAAGTAATGACCTGCAAGAGGCAGGTGTTTCTTTTGAGCAATTTAAAGTGGGACTAACCCTCCCTGCTGGGGCTGCACATCCTCTGTGTTTGCACTGAAACAATTTATTCTGAAAGATCTGCAATGTGTACAGTGCCTGGCAAAATTTAATTGATGCAGTAGTTTACGGTACCTATTTGAAATAACAGCAATACCTTCTGATTTTTATGGGCGTGTAATCATTAGGGGCCAGATTCTCATATCTTCCGTGGAAAACATTTAATCCTTGGATTAAGGCAGCACAAAGAGGGAGGCACTGCTTGATTTGAATATTTCTGGTCTCGTTGTGGAACCCACTAGACACAACTCCCTGCACCCTCCCAGCGCTCCCATGATCTCAATTGTCTGAATTGTTTGTGGTTTTATTTGACCTTTAACTATTTCCTTTATGCTCCAGTTGCAGTGTTTTTATTTTCCTCTTAATAGTGAAATTGGGGTTTGATTTGAAAGGTACAACAGATAAGCTTTTATATCCTCTTTAAATTTAAAGACAGTTTTCATTTTTGCATAGCTGATGTGTCTTTTGAGCATTCTTTTTGTCAAGTTAAATGTGACTTAATCAGGTTATTTACCAAGGGGAGTACAAATCATTGAATGGTTGGGTTGGAGGGGACCTTAAAACTCCTCTAGTTCCAACTCCCCTGCCACGGGAAGGGACACCTTCCACTGGACCAGGTTGATCAGAGCTCTGCCCAACCTGGCCTTGAACACTTCGAGGGGTGGGGCATCCCCAACTTTTCTGGGCAATCTGTTCCAGTGCCTCACCACCCTCACAGGGAAGAATTTCTTCCTAATGCCCAATCTAAACCTGCCTTCTTTCAGTTTGAAGCCATTCCCCCTTTCTCCTATCACCACATGTACTTGTAAAAATGTTGAAGAGGAGTCATGAGCTTGTGAGTGGTTTTGGAAACAGAGAGGTGTCCTCAGACTTTCTGTGATGCGTTTCAGAAGAGCTTTATGTGCTCAGGGACTCAGCAGCCACCACATCCCCTCCCCTCAGGCTCTCCTAGACCACTTAGAGCCCCAGTGAGATAAGAGGGGAAGCAAAAATCTGTGGAAAGGACAAAAACTCCTCCAACTTTTGTCCAATTAAATTTTGCCCAGGGCTTCTTTCATTGCTTTTGTCACTTTCTTTTTTGGGGAATGGTGACGGTGACAAATCTCTTCAGTTCACCCTTTATTTTTTGGACATTTCTCTTCCTGCATAAGCTGTTCCATGCTTTTCACCTCATCCTTGAATTTTCAGTTTCATTTTCCCCATCAAAACACGTTTTGCTGTCACTGGCACCTTGCAGCTGTAATTTCCATGGATTATTTTGTGTCTGTGCAGGTCTGGATGGCTTCCCAAAGCTTTGAATGTAGCACAAGCAAACGGTGCAATAGGACATTTGAAATACAAGTTCTTTTGGTCCATGTCCCAGCTCCATTACAGAGGTCTCCTTCCTTTTATGTTTTATTTATTTTCAGAGTAGCACTTTCTTCAGGCTGAAAAAGGTTTCTGAGGCAAAAAATATCGGTTAAAAACCTGGCTGATGGGACAAAGGGCAAGAGGAAACAATTCTCAAATGTGGATCCTGTTGTTCACGTAGAGTCAAGTCACTAAAAACATCCACCAAACAATAAAATAATGGGACCAGAGAGGTTAGACAAGCTTGGATGGAGAATATAAAAAATCAAGTGTGGGAGTCTGTATTTCTACTCAATATTGCATCTCTGTAATGATGTTGGAATGGGAATTCCTGTATAATGGAAGTTCTGTGGGCATTGCTGTCACCAGCTGAGAGCAGAACAGAGTCTCTCTCTCACCTCACCTTACTGGCATCTAAGTATTTTTATGCCTTATAACCATGTTAATTCATGCTCAACCCTAACAAGGATGTAATTATACGACACAATTACAATATTTCTGTGCAGAGCAGTAAAATGAAGCACAACGCAGATGCATCTTTTGCATGCTCTTCGTCAGGTGTGAACTTAGCACCTGTTAGCTCCTTGTACCCATTCCTGACTTTAGTCTCCAAAATATGCTTACCTTCATAAATGCACTGATGGATTTAGATTTGATCCTGCCTGGACACAGAAGGATGCTCAGCCATGAACCCTTGGTATGTGATAGGCCTCTGTCAATGCTCTTGCTTTCTCCTTTCTCCTTTCTCTCCTCTCTTGGGTGATGGAGATCTGGCTTTCTTCAAGCTTGGCTCTTAGGGCTGGGTCTAACCTTGTTTGTAAGTCCAGGTTGCTGGGCCTGAGTGGAGACATCCTCACCATGGCCATGGAGAGAGGTAAGACAGAGCAGCTGACCAGAAGAGGTGAATTTCAAGGAGCCTGGCAGCTCTTGAACTTGTGGTTTTGTGGTCTCCTGAAGGATTTCCTTCTAGAATTGTCACAGAAAGAGATGAACTGGGTCAGGACAGGTGTGTCCATGCAAAATGAACCAAATCCAGGCTGTTTTGTGAAGAACATGAGAAAAGGGGTCTCCCACTGTTTTCCCATGTTCCTTCAGTCAGAGGTGGGACATTTAATACCACGCAATGTACTTTTGTTCTTCCTTTTTTCCTTTTTTTCCTTTTTTCCTTTTTTCCTTTTTTCCTTTTTTTCCTTTTTTCCTTCCTTCCTTCCTTCCTTCCTTCCTTCCTTCCTTCCTTCCTTCCTTCCTTCCTTCCTTCCTTCCTTCCTTTCTTTCTTTCTTTTTGTCTCCTGGTGGATTTGCTTCATTACCCCCCGGTTCTTGCACTGGAAAACAGAGGGGGAGGTTTCCCTTTTCCATGTGACCCAGGAATTCATGGGGTATTATTTTATGGGCTTTCCCCGCACGCCAACATTCTTTTTCCAGTCTGATGAGACATTACATTTTTAGTTCTTCTACTGTATTAGGAAAAAAGTGGTAGATTGGATAAAGCATTGAAAAGACTGCTGAAAATGATACATTTAAAGATAAATTTTAAGAGATTTTTTTAATCTGTTGTATGTCTGTCCTTCCCAGGAGCTGCAAACTTCCTCCACTCCCTCTGTCTCCTGAAAAGTGGGCACCTCCTGTGTATTTTAACTTGCTCTCCTGTCTTCACTGGCTGTACTGACTTAAATCTCCCCAGTAGCTCTGGGTGCACACCGAGAAGTGAGGGTCGGCCTCTTCTCCCAGATAACAAGTGATAGGAAAAGAGGAAATAACCTTAAATTGTGCTAAGGGAGGTTTAGATTGGCTATTAGGGAAAATTTCTTCACTTTCTTCAATGCTTGTCAGGCATTGAAACAGGTTTCCCAGAGAAGTGGTGGAGTCACCATTCCTGGAGGAATTTAAAAGATGTGTAAATGTGGCACCTGAGGACATGATTTAGTGGTAGCCTTGGCAGTGTCTGGTGGGACTCAATGATCTTAAAGGTCTTTTCCAACCCAAAAAATTCTGTGATTTAGGTGCCTTAATTTGCAGCTGGTTCCCACTCTTCACAGAAGGCTGTGCATCACCAGTCAGGTCTTCCAGCCCCACCCAAGCCTCACAGGACATCCAGGATGGTATTTGGCACCCCACATTTCAACAAACACACCCCACACTGTGCATCCTGTCTTCACCAGGATCTTTATACAGTTCATAGTGTAAAAAATACAATCTCTTTGGAAGAAAAAAATTCAATCTGCATTTTTAAGGGCAACTCTTCTCCCCTGTGCAGGGTTTGCCACTCAGCTGTTTTGCCTTGGCTCGCTCGCTCGGGGCCTGGCATTCCTCTCGCATGAGTCATGCGCTGGAGCGGAGCTGCTTTTCCTCCTTGATATTTGCTCTTGGTTCCCTTTGGTGCCATCATGTGCTACTCAAGCTCATCAGCAGGAAGGAGGAGTCCTCCAATGCCCGGTGAACTGTGAAATGGGCTGAAATGGGGTTTTTTAGGGTCTCTGGTTCATAACTGATCAGAGGCTCTGTCAGAGGCAGCCTGACCTACACGGTTTTCTCAGCGTGAGGGTGGATGTACCCCAAAATAACTGTCATTAGGGTGAAAGAAAGATGGGAAGGGATGAATTGAGCTCTCCACAGGCTGCCCCAGGCCGATAGCTGTCTCTGCTGTCTCCTTGGCAAATGCTTTGTGAGTGGAGCTGGTCTGGAGAAGATGAGCTCCTTTGACAGCACATATTCACACGTCCAGATGCTCCGTGTTCGCTGTGTTGTCGTCCTGGCCTGTAAAGCCTTCAAATGAGGTGAAATCTCTTTTCTCCTGCTGTGCTAATCCTGTGCTCTCCTACCACGCTCTGCTGCACGCAGGAGATGTGGCAGGACGCTCTGCTCCATCTTGGAGCATCCACGGCTAATGAGCGTTGGTTGTTAGCGTGTTTTCCCAGGATTTGTTGCTGTGTTTTTCTGCTGGGTCCCTCTGGTGAACATCTGTTGTGAAGAACATCTCTACTGCTTGTTCCTCTTCAGTCCATGTTAGTTTTCATCCTGTTGCCTTGTTGCAAGCAACCCCAGCAATTCGGTGCCTCCCTGTGACTTTGCTTCTACTGTGGAGCGTTCCTTACTTTTAAAACATTTTTTTTTTTAATGTTTTTTATTTGAGGAGGAGGGAAGTTGAAATAAAGATAATCATGGTGCTCACCTTCCTTCCTGGCTTAGGGAGATTGTGTTGTGGTTTAAAAACACAGGCAGAAACTCTTGTGAACAGCAGATTGGTGGGCTATTAAGAACCACTTGAAAGATTTAAGGGATCCACCATGTTCTCTGTCAGTGAGGGGTTGTGGCAAAAGTGAATGAGTTGGAAAATTGACTGTGGTTGGTTTTCCTCAGATATGTACAGTGGCAGGTTCACTGGAAGTTTTTTAGCAAATTCACTTTAATCTGGCAGGAAAATTGGCTCACAGCCACTGCTGACTCTGGGCTATGATTCATGAAAATTTCTTCACCAAGAGGGTGGCCGGGCACTGGAACAGGCTGCTCAGGGAGGTAGTGTAATCACCAACCATGGAAGTGTTCAAAAGGCTCGTGGAAGTGGCCCTTGGGGTTTTGGTGGCTATGAACATGCTGGTGTTGGGTTAATGGTTGGACTTAATGATCTTAGAAGTCTTTTCCAGCCTTAAAGATTCCGTGATTCTGTGATCTGTTGAGTTGCACTGGACTTAACTGACTTCCATCTTCTCCCATGGTCTTGGTAGGAAACCTGAAATGAAGATACCAAGTTGTTTTGTGTGTCTTGATGAATCACAACCAAAGTGTGAAGTAGATTCTTTATTTCCCACTGTGCCCTGTGTCCTCACCAGACCATGCTGCCTCTCGTTTATCCTTCTGCAAGATTTATTTATAATGTGGCTGGTGGTGAACACTGGTGTAGGTGAGAGCACATTCTGATTGTGTGTGTTGAATAACAATATTTCTGCTGTGGGAAGTGGAAACGAATTATGTTTGGTGATGAGGGAGCAGGATCCTGGGATTTAGGAATCTATTACTTTGTTAATTCACCCATTTTGCCCTGCATCTTCGTCCCCTAAGAAATTGCAGCTCTGTCTATCAAGATGCTCTTTTGGACTCAGAATTTGTTGCCATCCTCAGATGCATTTTTCATTATTCTGTTGAATTCCAATATAAATTTATAAATGCCATTTCTAATTTTGTTAAGCTGACCTAGTGTGGTGCAGTTGGTCTCTGTCCGTTCGTGCGTGTACATCTTTTATAATTAATAAGTTTACTCTAACGTCAGAGTAGCAAACTAGACACTAGTTCCCTCTTTCCTGTATTCCTCCTCCCAGTTTTTTATTACAGCAAATAGACATTAATATTCATCTTTTGTAACCAGTGAAAAGGCGTATGAAACCTGGATTTTGAACTGACTGGAAATTTAATTTTGCTGTTCACTGAAATATGTAATACTTCTGTGTTTGTCTAGCGTATGGATAGATTGAGACTGTTCTACATGCAAGATCCACAAAAAGTAGACAGCATGGCACAAAACAGCAAATAGAAGAAGGCAATACAGGTAAAAAATAGAAAGAAAACCCTTGAGGTAGAAGCAGCAGAGTTTTGGAGCATTTGTATTCAGGAAATTCAGGTTTGAAGCTGTCTAGATCATCTTCTGCAGGAGCCAGAAGAAATGCTTAACTGTTGTATTAATGTCAGTTTAAAAAATAGGAAGGGTGACATCACATCTTGGTCAAAATCAGCTCAGAGTGACCTGGCACTAAGTCATGTAAGCACTGCCATGATATAGCCTGGAACAGCAGAAAACATTACACATACCTCAGTGCACAAAAGATCTTTGGTCTCCCAAAGACTCAGGAGTCTCCTTTTCTCTTGATCTGAATTCCTCAGTATCAGAGAAGCCTGATTGCTTCTCCAGGAGTGAAGATATTTGGGTCCTGAGGGCTGGCCTTGCTTGTGCCATCACTCTGTCATTTATCACCCTCAGCTGCTGCTTTGGGGAGCCAAACTGTCTCAGGATGTGCCACCTCGTGCTTTGAGGGTGGAAGGCATCCATCTTTCCATGGCATCTGTGATCCTTTTGATGGAAGACTTTTTCTAGCAGGTAGTTTTGCTCTCAAGAAGTTTACACAGCTTAAATAGGGGGAGCGGGGAGGAGGCTCTGTGAATCTGAGATTCCCAAGGTAAACAAAACATATCCAGCCCTTCTTCTTGGCATTTGCCTAAGGCCAGCCTGTCTCTGGTGCCTCGTAGCAGGATTTGAAGCCTGTCTTCTGTTCTCTTGTGAGAAGACATGCAGTCAGGTAGATGTGGAAGAAGAGTCTGTTTATTAAAGTGGCAACTGGGACTGACATGAAAGGAGAACATCAATCTTCCAGGTTGCTTTCCTTGCCTCTGTTCTTTGTATCTGATATGCAGACATTGGTGTAACGTGAAATGTGTACAGATGACTTGCATCCATCCCTTCCTACCTCTGTTGCTTGTGATTTCCTTCTCCTTTGTTTCATGCCAGTCCATCAGATCTGAAGCCCTCTGACATCAACAGGAGGTCCTGGGTGGAGGCATCCAGAGCTTGGTGGGGTTGGAGGTGCCTTCTGATGGACAGGAAAGAGCCTTTTCTACCTGATGGCTGCTGCTATAGCTGCAAATCTTGGAGATGACTGAGTGATGAAAGAAGGAGATAGACAGGAACTGTTCCTGTTGGCTTTGCGTGGTGTTGCTGAGCTGGATGAAAAATGAGATTGAGCAAAGGGTGCAGTCAGATGTGCTGAGAACAGCCAGAGCTCTTGGTCTCGTCGCAGTTAGAGGCCCACTGAGCCAGCTGTCTCTGTTTGTGGCTCAGTGTATATCTCCATAAAATGTCATGGATGTCTTATCTCGCTCTGACTTCGATCTGACTCGCAGCCTGTCCTGTTCCTATCTGTTCCCGGGACAAAATGCTCTGCTGCTGGAGACATCTACAGTGGCAGCTATTGGCAGGAAAGAGGAACCAAATCCATTGGGAAGTGATCGGGTGCTTTCCTCAAATAAGGACTTTGACAAGGAAAAATGCTAAAAGAGAATTTTTGTCAATGTTACTTAGCAGATCTCGAGAAGAGCAGGAACAGCTCATTTCTGAGGTAATCTCTGCTGGTTTTGCTTTGCACCTACTCCACGATGCCTCCGGGCCATGGGCATTCACTTTGCTCTGTCGTGCACTTCAGTGGCGGAGGGGAGACAAGAGCACGGTTCAGGGGGTTGAGTCAGGCTGTTTACAGTCATCGGTGATGTCACGCCAGTCAAGTACCACAGAAGTGTCTCTAGAAGCTTCTGGAAGTCTGTTTAATTTGTACAAAATTATGGATATAATGCCCTGGGGGTTTCATTGTTGTTTTTGTTGTCATATTTTGTGTCTTGTCAACCTAGGCTAGACAGTGAGGTCCTCAGGCTGTGGGGACAGGGATGACTTCACTCTCCAAGGACCGTCTGTCAGCTTTAGAACTCAGCTGGGAAGCAAAGTGTGAGGAAATATCTGTGCTGCTGCACCCCCAGTCCTGCTGCAGGCAGGGCATTGCTCCCGACCACCCTCCTGCCAGGCATTTCTGCAGCTCCTGAGCGTTGCTTTCCTCTCCTTGCCTGCCCAAAGCCACCCAGGGACATGACGTTAATATTACAAACTACACAAAAGATCCAGAAGGGAATAAATTACCTCAAAGGCCCAGAGTGAAAAAGAAGAAAGTCGCCCCTCCGGCTACTCTGATTGACCTCTGACAGTTGTGTTATGAGGCACTCGGGGATTTGTGCAATGACACCAATTTGATTCTAAAACCATTGAGTAAAAACCCAACAAAACAAAACAGGGTGATTCAACACTAGAGCTTGTTCGTAAATTCAGTCTCTGGGAGAAAGAGAAAAGAGACAATTTTGCAGGTAAATTCCAGGTTTTTTGAGTTTTGCTTTTAATAATTGAGAGAAAACTTAAGAAAAGAAGCTGAAAAGCAGCATGTCTGGGACACGAGTGACAGAGTCAACCCTATGCAGAAGGCTTTGCAAATATGCCCTTTGATCTCATGACTTGGAAAAACTTTCATATTAACCAAGTTAGTCCTGGTTGAAAGCATCTCTGGTCATTGCAGAGGGGGTTGTTCTACATGACCTTTAAAAGGTCCCTTCCAACCGAAATTGATCTGAGAGTCTCTGGTACTCTGCCAGCAGGAGAGTTCTGCATCTGTCTGTCAATTTTACAGGCAGGGAAGTGGAGGCAGCTGTATGGAAAGCAAGGAAATGCTGAGTATTCTCCCTTGTGGTTCCTGTGTAAACAAATCTCCCAGTGAGAAATGAAAGGAGGTCAATCTGTTTAGTTCGTCTGTGGGGAGGTTAAAAGGCAAAAGAGAGATCAAACAGCAAAGTTTAAGAGTTGAGAAGACAAAGCTCTCTTAACAGAGTGCCTGGGGCTGATCCTTCATTAACTGGAGCCTCAGGAAGGCTCTTACGGAAAGAGGTGACCTGGGCTGACCAGAGGCTGTAGGGGTTGATGCATAAAGATGGTTTATGTGAAATGATCTGCAAGCTCTTTAGGAAGGTCAGGCTGGTTGGTCAAAGGATTTTATCTGGGTGAAAATTCTCAGAAAAATATATCTCAGGTGGGTCATCCAGAAGCGGAGGTGTCATCATTTATGAGTTCTGAAGCCCCCAGTGAAGGCACTTCTCCATCAGCAAGGCAGTGGTAGAGCTGGGAATAGAGCACCTGGACGGGATGGAGACGTGGGACTGTGTGGACCCAATGAAGTTCAACAAGGCCAAGTGCAAGTTCCTGCACCTGTGTCAGGGCAATCCCAAACACAAGCACAGGCTGGGCAGAGAACGGACTGAGAGCAGCCCTGAGGAGAAGGACTTGGGGGTGTTGGTGCGTGAGAAGCTCAACGTGACCCAGCAATTGTGCTCTGGCAGCCCAGAAAGGCAACCCTGTCCTGGGCTGCATCCAGGGCAGCAGGTGAGGGAGGAGATTCTGCCCCTCTGCTCTGCTCTGGTGAGACCCCACCTGGAGCTCTTGGGTCCCCAACATAAGAAGGGTGTGGAGCTGCCTGAGTGAGTCCAGAGAAACCCATGAAGAGGATCAGAGAGGTGGAGCACCTCTGCTATGAAGACAGGCTGAGAGAGCTGGGGGTGTTCAGCCTGGAGAAGAGAAGGCTCCAGGCACATCTTAGAGCCTCTTCCACTGCCTAAAGGGGCTTCAGGAAAGCTGGAGAGGGACTTTCAACAAGGACATGAATTGACAGGACACGGAGTAATGGCTTCAAACTGAAAGAGAGCTGGCTTAGATTTGATATTAGGAGGAAATTCTATATTAGGAGGGTCGTGAGGCCTAAGCACAGGTTGCCCAGAGAAGCTGTGGATGCCCCATCCCTGGAAGTGTCCACGGCCAGGCTGGATGGGGCTTGGAGCCACTCCTCTGAGTTTGGTGGCGTAGGCAAACTTGCTGAGGATACACTGCCCCATCATCCAGGTCATCAATTAAGTTGTTAAACAGGGCTGGACCCACTATTGGCTGGTTTTGTCACCTCCAGGTGCAAGAAGACCTTTCTCCATGTTGCCTGTTTCCAGAGGTGCTCCATCCTTCCTCATAGGCTCTCCCAATGTCTCAGTTCATCTTTCCAGCTTTGGTTTAGAGCTATTCCCTTATCTGGCCCAACAGGAGTGGAAAGAATGTTTTCCTCCCTGTCTTTTTGCAGCAGCTTTTCAGAATTGAAGGATTAAGTCTTCCCATCAATCTTCCCTTCTATAGGAAAAGCAACCCCACTTACTCAATCTTTCCTTTCAGGTTATGTTTTCTTGACCTGTTGTCATTCTCCGAGTTCCCTCCAGACTCTCTTCAGTCTCTGACAAAATCTTTGCTGGAGCTTGTTGCCTACAGCTGAGGACTCCGTAATGCGGGGTCAAGCAAAAGGTTTGCTTGCCTTGTCGAGAAGATTGTAATCCTATTTACACATCCCGTGATGATGCCTGCCACTGTTACAGGAAATGTCACTGCAGATCCGTCTTCAGCTTGAAGTCTGTGGCATCCATCCATCTTTCTCTGCAGCACTGGCCAGCAGCTCCCCATCCTCTGTTGGTGCTCTTGTTTGCTCTTTCTAAATTCAGGCCCCTACAGTTGACCTGGATTATGCAGCGCCTTATTTTCTTTGTTGAACATCACTTCTGGTTTGTTGAGATTGTTCTGGAGGCTGGAGCTGTCATCTAACTCCCCTGTTGGGTGCTGTGTGTGCCTTTGATGAGGATAATTCCTGTTCCATTACATAGTCACTGCTCAAAATACACATGGAGAGAGCAGAGTATGGTGGACACCACACAGATTGTTCTTTGGCTATGGCAGCAGTCCACTGGGAGCGTTTAATGGCTTTAAACTGAAAGAGGGTAGGTTTAGATTAAGTATTAGAGAGAAATTCTTTGCTGTGAGGGTGCTGAGGCCCTGGCACAGGTTGCTCAGAGAAGCTGTGGCTGCTCCATCCCTGGAATTGTTCGAAGCTAGATTGGATGAGGCTTGGAGCAACCTGGTCTGGTGGAAGGTGTCCCTGCCCCTGGCAAGGGGTTGGAACCAGAGGATTTTTAGGACCCTTCCAACAGAAACCATTCTATCATTCTATGATTTTTCTAATTAAAAAAAAAAAAAAAAATTCCCTGCACCTCCAATCCATTTCTTTGGCCATGCAAACATGAGAGCATAACAGGATAATATCAGCTGTTTCTCTGCTAACTTCACTGCCTGCTAACTTCTATAAAGAGTTGAAGTTTGGTTTGATATGACTTCTTGCTGGCTGAAACGTGGCTGTCATTCTGGTTTTCACCATCACATATTTTCAGTGGCTTTATTCCAGTGTTTTTACAGGAAATGAGAAAAAAACCTGGGGGGTTTGCAATTTTCTTACTCTTCTTTTCTGCACCTGTTTAGTAAATAGGCGCAGTAAGGGTCCTCCATTCTGCCAAGAGGGCCATGAATGGCTCTGATGCTCCTTCAGGTATCACAGGAGGAAAATTGCAGGATCCCAGCGGAAGGAAAGAGCCTCTGGAGGTCATCTTGTCTAACCCCCTCCTGAGAGCAGGGTCGCCTAGAGCAGGTTTCTCAGGCACATGATCAGTCAGGGCTTGAATATCCCCAAGGATGGGGACTCCACAGCCTCTCTGTGCAGCCTGTGCTGATGTTTGATGACTCTCACCATAAAAAAAAAAAAAAAAAAAAAAAAAAAAAAACAAAAAAAAAAAAAAAAAAAAAAAAAAAAAAACCACCAAACCCACAAAAAAAACCACAAACAACAAAACAAACCACCACAGTCTGGCAAGACTGTGTTATGTGGGGGAGCCACAGTGAGGCAGTTGGNGGAATTTTCTGTATTTCAATCCCTCTTGCCTCTTGTCCTGTCACTGAACACCACCAGGAAGAGTCTGGCTCCATCGTGTTTGCTTCTTTCCATCAGATATTTATACACCTTAATACCACCACATGCTTGTCCTCTTCAGGGTGAACAGTCCCAACTCCCTCAGCCTCTCCGCATACCGGAGGTGCTCCCATCCCTTAACCATCTTTATGGTCCCTCACTGGATTCTCTTCAATATGTCCATGTCGCTCCTCCTTTCCAATTTTTTTCCAGTATTGTCTGGAAAGAAATGTTCCAGCTCGTGTCTTTCTCAGCCAAACTCAACTTTAAATACATATCACTTGTTTGAAGTGCTGTTGTGGTTTAATTCCAGCTGGCAAATAAGCTCCCCACAGTCACTCTCTTGCCATCCCCAGCAGGTTGGTGGAAATGAAGTGGATGAGTGAAAGTGAGAAAGCTCGTGGGTTGAGATAAGAACAGTTTAATGATTGAGATGTAATAGTAAAATAATAACAATAATAATAGTAATAATAATAGTAATAATAGTAATAATAGTAAGCCTATTTCTTCCATGCTGAAATCTCACCTTTCATTCCCACCACTAATGCTGCCCACCCAAGTATCTCTAAATGGAGACTGATGGGTGTAGACCTCTTAAATAATTTTGCCTGCTTGGTTTTACCTGCCAGTATCTTTCCCAGTCCAAGAAATACTGACCAGCTCTTTCCTTGAGTTCCTACACCCTGCTGTTCTAGTCATGGCATGGTTGGCTCCTGCAGGATATACAAAGCAAGAAGTAGTTGAATTCATTAGAATACAAATTCATGCCCCTGGCAGGATAGTTGTCCTTTTAGTCTGGCTTGGATGTGGTTACTCTTTTATTTGTATTTCAGGTGATGAGGATAAAGCTGTGATAAAATCTTTTTTTTCTTTTTTCTTCTTCTATTTTTTTCCTCTGTGTCTAGTACTTTAGGAAATGCTTGTTCCAATTTGTACAAACTGCCTTCACAGTAAATTGAACAAGTCTCCCCGAGGAGCAGTAGACAAAAGAGTTGGGAAGTGCCATGGGGATGAGGAGGGAAATGCTTTTATTGCCAATCAAATTAAAGGCATTTAGATCAGCTCTTAAATTTTCCTGTAAATATACTACTGTGGGGTAAGAATGTGGCTCCAGAGCTGTGTGAATAAGGGATATTTCAATAGCTTGGTAGGATGAGGTGGGAGGTGGCTGCTGCTAAAAAGGTTAGTTAAGCTACAACAAAATATTTCATTTTCAATTCTTTCTGTTTTTCCTTCCCTTCAAGGAGAAAAAGCTTTAAAATGGAAACACATCCTGAAAATGATAAATCAACATGAAACACTTGGAGTGCTCTAAAAGCCCTCCTTCTCCCCTCCTTTCGCACCACTCCGCTGGAGAAAAAATAGACACATTCACTGTTTGCCAAAACAACGCTTGCCCAGTTGTAATCAAGTCATTTTACAACAGGGTGTAGAATTTAACTCCTTGTTTGTTGTCTGTGGCCTTGGAGAAGTCATGGCAGGAAGTGTTTCCACTTGCTTATCTCTAAAGAGAGAGGGTGGGTAAGGAACAATCTCTGTACAGAGGCTGTTTCCAAGCTGTTTGGTTGTCCCACATCCCTGCTTGCAGTGGTCTTAAACTGTGGGAGAGAAAGGAAATAAGCTAATTCCTTATCTCTGCCCAGAGACTTTCTTGTAACCGTCTTCCATGTGCCCATGTTTTCCCAGGTAAGAGATTTGCTGGATCTCGGGTTGCATTTTGTCATGAAGGTTGTTGGTAGTTCTGAGCTCACCTGAGATCTGGGAGAGCTGAGGTTTGTTCCCAGGTCCAGCACAGATTCCTCAACTGAATCTTCAGCTTCTTCCTGTAATGTTTCGTGGTTGTGATCAAGAATTTCCATCAAGACACCACAGAATCACAGAATGGTTTGGGTTGGAAGGAACCTTAAAGATCATTTCATTCAAACCCCCTGCCATGGGCAGAGACACCTTCCACTAGATCAGGTTGGTCCAAGCCCCATCCGACCTGGCTTTCAACACTTCCAGGGATGGAAGAGCCACAGCTTCTCTGGGAAACCTGTGCCAGGGACTCACCACCCTCTGAATATAGAATTTCTTCCAAATATGCAATCNCTCCGCATACCGGAGGTGCTCCCATCCCTTAACCATCTTTATGGTCCCTCACTGGATTCTCTTCAATATGTCCATGTCGCTCCTCCTTTCCAATTTTTTTCCAGTATTGTCTGGAAAGAAATGTTCCAGCTCGTGTCTTTCTCAGCCAAACTCAACTTTAAATACATATCACTTGTTTGAAGTGCTGTTGTGGTTTAATTCCAGCTGGCAAATAAGCTCCCCACAGTCACTCTCTTGCCATCCCCAGCAGGTTGGTGGAAATGAAGTGGATGAGTGAAAGTGAGAAAGCTCGTGGGTTGAGATAAGAACAGTTTAATGATTGAGATGTAATAGTAAAATAATAACAATAATAATAGTAATAATAATAGTAATAATAGTAATAATAGTAAGCCTATTTCTTCCATGCTGAAATCTCACCTTTCATTCCCACCACTAATGCTGCCCACCCAAGTATCTCTAAATGGAGACTGATGGGTGTAGACCTCTTAAATAATTTTGCCTGCTTGGTTTTACCTGCCAGTATCTTTCCCAGTCCAAGAAATACTGACCAGCTCTTTCCTTGAGTTCCTACACCCTGCTGTTCTAGTCATGGCATGGTTGGCTCCTGCAGGATATACAAAGCAAGAAGTAGTTGAATTCATTAGAATACAAATTCATGCCCCTGGCAGGATAGTTGTCCTTTTAGTCTGGCTTGGATGTGGTTACTCTTTTATTTGTATTTCAGGTGATGAGGATAAAGCTGTGATAAAATCTTTTTTTTCTTTTTTCTTCTTCTATTTTTTTTCCTCTGTGTCTAGTACTTTAGGAAATGCTTGTTCCAATTTGTACAAACTGCCTTCACAGTAAATTGAACAAGTCTCCCCGAGGAGCAGTAGACAAAAGAGTTGGGAAGTGCCATGGGGATGAGGAGGGAAATGCTTTTATTGCCAATCAAATTAAAGGCATTTAGATCAGCTCTTAAATTTTCCTGTAAATATACTACTGTGGGGTAAGAATGTGGCTCCAGAGCTGTGTGAATAAGGGATATTTCAATAGCTTGGTAGGATGAGGTGGGAGGTGGCTGCTGCTAAAAAGGTTAGTTAAGCTACAACAAAATATTTCATTTTCAATTCTTTCTGTTTTTCCTTCCCTTCAAGGAGAAAAAGCTTTAAAATGGAAACACATCCTGAAAATGATAAATCAACATGAAACACTTGGAGTGCTCTAAAAGCCCTCCTTCTCCCCTCCTTTCGCACCACTCCGCTGGAGAAAAAATAGACACATTCACTGTTTGCCAAAACAACGCTTGCCCAGTTGTAATCAAGTCATTTTACAACAGGGTGTAGAATTTAACTCCTTGTTTGTTGTCTGTGGCCTTGGAGAAGTCATGGCAGGAAGTGTTTCCACTTGCTTATCTCTAAAGAGAGAGGGTGGGTAAGGAACAATCTCTGTACAGAGGCTGTTTCCAAGCTGTTTGGTTGTCCCACATCCCTGCTTGCAGTGGTCTTAAACTGTGGGAGAGAAAGGAAATAAGCTAATTCCTTATCTCTGCCCAGAGACTTTCTTGTAACCGTCTTCCATGTGCCCATGTTTTCCCAGGTAAGAGATTTGCTGGATCTCGGGTTGCATTTTGTCATGAAGGTTGTGTTGGTAGTTCTGAGCTCACCTGAGATCTGGGAGAGCTGAGGTTTGTTCCCAGGTCCAGCACAGATTCCTCAACTGAATCTTCAGCTTCTTCCTGTAATGTTTCGTGGTTGTGATCAAGAATTTCCATCAAGACACCACAGAATCACAGAATGGTTTGGGTTGGAAGGAACCTTAAAGATCATTTCATTCAAACCCCCTGCCATGGGCAGAGACACCTTCCACTAGATCAGGTTGGTCCAAGCCCCATCCGACCTGGCTTTCAACACTTCCAGGGATGGAAGAGCCACAGCTTCTCTGGGAAACCTGTGCCAGGGACTCACCACCCTCTGAATATAGAATTTCTTCCAAATATGCAATCTAAACCTACCCTTTTGCAGTTCAAGGCCATCACCCTTTGTCCTATCACTCCATGCCCTGCTAAAGAGTCCCTCTCCACCTCTCTCACAGATCCTCATGAGCTACTGGAAGTTGCTCTAAGGTCTTCTGGGAGAGAGGACAATTGTAGGGTGTATTTCCATGGAGCTCATGGTTTTACAGTTTTACATGGCTGGCACGATGGATTGTTTTGCTGTTAAGTGTCTCGCAAACCCTTGGTTTACAAGTTTGCTCCTTGGTTCCTCCTGTTTGCTCCATTTTCTGTCTCCTTGAAGCACACTCCGATACACACCCTCACCCTCTCTCTGGCTGCTTGGGCTCTCACAGCTTGGCTTCCATAAGTTTGGGCTGAAGGCTGTTTCCCTAAAATGAAGGACTTCTGGCCTGGGGGCACCTGCAGCCTCTCGGATGCCAGTTATGTGTGTACATGGTATGCTGAGGCTGGCTGGGGAAGCTGCACTCTGGATTTTCTCCACTTTTAATGGATTTAGCTCCCAACCATTGCTCTCTCAAGGCAGTTGCACTTTCATCCTCTTTCATGTGTCTGGCCCAATTAAAGGAGGATGGTGAGTGATTTCTTTTGGTTCTGAAGTTTCGCTGTCTGGTGAATCTCAGTGCTGATTTTTTTTGCTTGGTTTTGAAACTCTGAAAGAAAAAAAAAGGAGAATGAAGTAGAACAGATGCCTGAGGCTATCAGGCTGTTCCCAGTACAGTGCAGAACTGGGATTTTCTGGTGCTTTGCTTTCCATGGAGGACAAACCAAAGGAATAGTTGCAAGTGTCAGTGTCAGTGCATCCCAAAAGAGACTTTAGCCCTTTCCTAAGATATCTATCAGTGAGGACATCATGTGACATGTGGTCATGTGCCACAGAAAGTGGAGGCCATTCCCAGCTTTTTGTGTGTCAGAGGGAAAATGGCTGGTCCAGAACATGAGAAATTTGAACATCCAAGCCCAGAATGAAGCATCGCAGCTCATGTCATCCAGCATGACACCCCAACATCTTTCTCATTACCAGAAAGACATGGACCTGTTGGGGCAGGACCAGAGGAGACCACTAAAATGATCAGAGACATGAACCAGCTCTGCTGTGAAGAAAAGCTGTACAGCTGGGGTTGTTCAGCCTGCAGAAGAGAAGGCTCTGGGGAGTCCTTAAGGAAAGTGGCCTTTCAATACTTAATAGAAGAAATATGAAGACAGACTTTTTAGCAGCACCTGTAGTGGTAAGACAATGGTTTTAAACAAAAAAAGAGTAGATGCAGAATAGTTATAATGAAGAATTTTGTTTTATGGTAAAGTGTGTAAAACACTGGACCAGGATGCCCCATCCCTGGGAACATTTCAGGCCAGGGAGGTTGGACTAGATGACCTTGAAGAGTCCCTGCCAACCCAAACCATTTTGATTCTGCCATCACACCAAAGGTGTTGCAATTCTTGTTGGATTGTAACCTTTTTTTTGTGGTAGAAACACCTGTTTGGGCTGGTTTTTTCATAGCCTTGGTGTAAAAAAGCAGAAGCTGAGTTTGGTCCTGTATCATTTCCCAGCTCATACGGCACCTTTATCTCTCCTCTTCCTTTGCTGCCATCATCTCCATGCCTTAGAGTTGAACTATTTTGATAGCAAAGCCCTGGGACATGGTTGAAATGCTGGAGGATGTCTGAATGAGGCATTTCTGTGGATAAGGAGATGTGAAGGAGGAAGAAGTTGTCTGCCTCTGACTGCTGCATTTGTTTCATTCTGCTGCTGCTACCTCAGGCCTTTCAGGTTTTTTAATTTTTTTATTTATTTTTTTTTTAACCAGCAAGGCAAAATAACTCTGGCTCCAGTATTTCTACTGGAGGCCCAAGAGCTTGTAGCAGCAAACTGTCTCTTTTGAGAGCTCATCAGGACTGCGATGTGATAGATACACTCCAGCCAGCTGTGTACTGGTAATGTTCCAGAAGACAGCATTACCTTTTTTTGATCGAGTGCTTAAGTCTTTGCCTTCCAGCTCAGGATCTCAAAGCACTTTGTGAGCAGGGAGGAATTAAAAGTTGCCCTTTATCAGTGGAGAAAATAAGACACAGGGAGGTCAAATGACTTGCTTGCCCTCAACGTCAGTTGTAGTTCAGAAGACCTGGATTTTAGTGCTTTTAATTTTTTTGCAGGTGGGCATCCTGAAGTTTGGAGATTGCCCTGTATCTTTTATTTGCCTTTTCAGTCCTTTTTTTATCTTAGACTACTGGGGTTTAACTGACTTTTAACAGGGCTGTGCCTGTCTTTTTCTCTGTTTTTTAGGTTTGAAGTACAATCCTGCATCCATCACTATCCAGAAAATGTCTTATGGATCCATTGATGGGAGTGGATTTGGGAGCAGGAACCCATTTGGAGGCCCTTCGAGACAAGGCTATCAACCTCTCGGTGAAGTATTGATCCCTTGCTGTAATTTATTCCACCTGACTCCCTGAGGGCTGAAGTTTGACTTGCTCAGGTTCAGTGTGGCTGCTGTATAAATATCACACCCTCACCAGGGGTCATTTCTGACACTGATTTTCAAAGGTGAAACCCAAACTTGTTCAGTTTGATTTGTGTGATTGAGGCCCAACATCTTACCATGCTCAGGATTTGAGGCTGCAACCTGGGAGAGCAGCACTAATGAGGGTTTTGGAGGAATTTTTGGGGACCAGAAGGAGAAATGCAGAATATTCCCTAAATTGGCCTGTATCTTTTCTCATCTCCCCATCACCTTTACAAGAAGTTTGTCTCAATGGTTGTTCTAGGGCTGGCTGATGGTGGGAGTAGATGAGAAGATGTACAAAATGCAGTGGGCTGTGCTTTCCCAGAGAATAACTTTGCTGTGGAAGCTGCTTGAATCTGAGAGGCATTCTTGGATGTGGCAAACAGGATCAAAAACTCACTCAGGAAATGCTGAAACCATAAACACTGGCTTGCAAATGGCTGTGGATTCTTTCTTTGTGTCATTTTTTTAAGCAAAGGCCAGACCAGCTGTAGGGCTGATCTGGGCTTATCTAGTCTGCCTTTCAGGAAGACTTTTTATCTGGAGCTTATCCTTCGTTTTGTTCCTGGATCTGTCTTGCTCTTGTAACATGGTGAAGGGCTCTCTTTTCTTTTTTTCACCAGGGAAGAACATCCCCCCTCTCTCCACTTGCCTTTGATTTCAACTGAGCCATTCATTAACACAACGTGATTTGGTGTTCATGTTTTGAGGGTTGCAAATGTTCTTTGGGAAGCATTTCTTTGTTTTGTAAGTAGCTGTTCTCCCTGGATGGAAATATGAAAAAAAAAAACAACATAGAAGTTTCTCTTGGGTTTCTATTTTCTTACAAATTTGGGTTTAATTTAGATTTTTTTCTCTTTGAGCAGGAAGAAGGTATTGAAGTAAGTGCGAGTTGTCTGTTCAGTAGTAAATAGTGATTTTTATGCTATTCTGCAAGGCAAAATTAAAGGCATAAAAGCAAGGAAGAATGGGATACTTGGGCACAATCAAAGAACCATAAGAAAAGAGAATTGAAATGTGGGCTAGACAAACAATGGATCTCAGTGCATTGTAGCTTAGATTTTAAAAAATGAGTATTTATTGTGCTGTATGAAAGACCCACTGTTTTTAATGCAAATTCACAGAATAACTCAAGACACTTGAAATCTCTGAATATCTGAAGAGATCCCTCATTGTGCCCAGCTTGCCCATGGCTTGGCACTTGGAGCTGTGACGCTGAAGCCACCCTTCGTGGATGGCAAAGAGGAGCTGGTGTGGAAAAATCAGCTTTTTTGAAACAGCCACGTTGTGTTGGCTGCCCAGCAGAGCCTGTTGATGCTCTGGATTATGGCTGGGAGTTGAGTGCAGGTTTCTCCTCCAGGCATACACACATCCTGTCCGGTGGCATTGCCATGGGCACATCTCCAGGGTCCTCCAGGGTGGATTTTCCCAGCCAGCCAAAATTGGTTGGTACCTTAGCAAAGCATCCCTGTGGAAGAGACTGTGAGAGGAGGAACCCGTTTGGTTCCCGTTGGCCAAGGCACCTTGGAGAAGTTTCCTTTCTGTGTGTCTCAGTCAGAGGTGGGTTCATTCAGCCTTGAGAAAAGACGGTTTAGGGGAGACCTTTTCACCGTGTTCCAGCATTTAAAGAGTGGCTGCAAATGAGGTGAAGACTCTCTTTTCACATGGAAAAGATGTGGGGTATTGGGTGCAAGTTACTCCTGGGGAGATTCAGTTGTCGGAGACCCAGACAAGAGGAAAATTTTTTGCAATGAGAACAATCAGCCTCTAGAATAATCTCCTCAGAGATGTGGTGGATTCTTCAATGTTGGACAATTTTAAAGTTCAGCTGGATAGGGTGCTGGGCCATCTTGTCCAGGCTGTGCTTTTGCCAAAAAAGGTTGGATCAGATGATCTTTGATGTTCCCTTCCAACCTGGCATCCTGTGATTCTGTTTTATGCTCATCTGAACCTGTGTCCCTTTGCCACGGAAAACTGTCACATTGGATGCCTTTTGTCATACTATCCCCAAATATTGCCATTAATTAAGTGTCAGGAGAGGGTAATGCAACACTAATTATCTGCTTCCTGCTTCTGGACGATGGATGACTGGTTTGCTAAGAAAAATTGCCTTTTGTATTAGATCATGGTGTGGCTGGAACAAAGGAGCGTGGCCTTCCCGCTGGCATTCATGTCTCTGCTCTCAGCAGGGGCAGACCTTGATGGGAATGTTCTGTGTGTGCTTTAAACCTCTCCCTCTCTTTATAGATAATAAATAAATAAAACCAGGTAATGATGCCGTTTTGGTTTTTTCCCTTTTTTCTTTTATATATTCTCTGTATCCTTTACACATCTGCTTGTAGCTTTGTAGCTTCATATTGTAGCTTAATTTCAACATTTTCCTAGGCAGAAAGACAAAACAAATTCCAGGATCCCTATGCTATCTTGGTTCTCTTTAGAAACCAAGGCTGAAACCAGCTTTCCAAGACATCCTTTTGTAAACAGGGCCTGGATCTCATCCTAAGGGAGGGAGAATCTAGAAGGTACTAGAACTGGGGGAATTACTTCACCAGGCAGGTTCCTAATTGGGGAGTTCTTGCCAGATATGCTAATTTGAAGAATCTGTGAAAATTGTACACGCGTTATGCCGTGCATGCATCTTTGGCCTTTTCTTCCTGATGAATTTGTGCACCTGAGGATCCTCATATAGAGGTACCCTTTTTATCACTCTAACTGTGTCTGACTCGTATTTTAGGACCGGAGAAAAAGGCATCAATATCACTGCAGGTAAATGTCCAGCAGTGGTCCAGTGGTAATATTCAATTTCCAACAGAAAACCCTGAGATGCAGCAGCAGTAAAGGTGATGGGTGTGGAACTGCTTCATCTGTAATACAGAGAGCAAAGAAAAGGGGGCTTAGGCTGTGTTTGATTTTGTTTAATGAAGAGTGATACTGCCATGGGGGTTTCCTCTGTGCTTATGCATCTGTTTGTCTTGGCTCGGTCTCCTCCATGCTCGATCCAAATGTGCTGCCAGGATAGGCAAGTTTAATCACTTGAAGGTGATCCCCTTGGCTCTGGGCTGATGTGATGATGGATGGACTCAGAGCCCATCCTCAGGCCATGTGGAAGTTAACCTTGCTGAGCAGCCTAGTTAGAGAGATCCATGGACTTCCTCTGTAGCAGTCTGGGGAGGAATCCCAAAGCAGTGTTTTCGGGTTTGCCCTGGACACCTTGGTGTCAGAAAACTCTAGTTCAGACTATGGTTTTGATGGTGGATATCCAGGATTTCTTTGGGAAAACAAAAACTTTTTTTTTTTCATTATTATTATTTTTTAATATTGACAGGTTTTAGGAGGAGAGAGAGAGAAGCTCAGCAGAACTCAGGTGTTCTGTAGCCTTAACCTAAGGTGTGTCACAAGCAGGATCACCAGGATTACCTGGAGTAAAGCACTTTGGGGGTTTGGTTCTCCCACAGCCCCTGAAGGACAGCCAGGAGTGGCAAGTGGAGGCATAAACCATGTCCCTGCTTTGCAGCTGGGAGTTACAACCTCCTCCACCAACATCTGCTTTCCAAATCCTCATTCTGATCCCCCAAATCAGTGTAAACCCTTGTGTTCCCCTGTTTCCTTGTAGGAGCTTCTCTGGGCTTCATCTGGGCATTAGTGTTGCCTGGACAAATTAGAAAGCAGGTAGTAGAAAGTTATTGTTTTGAGGTTGGTTTTTTTTTTGTGTGTGTGGGTTTTTTTGTTTTTGTTTTTTTTTTGTTTGGTTTTTTGTTTTTGTTTTTTGTTTGGTTTTTTGTTTGTTTGTTGTTTTTTGTTTTGTTTTGTTTTGTTTTGTTGTTGTTGTTGTTTTTAAATTTAAACCTGAGAAATGGAAAAGATTGACTTCAAAAATATTATCTTTTAAGTAATGTGACGTGTCTAAGATGAACAGAGACCAAACACTGTACAGCAGTAGGAATTAAACTCTGGATTCTTACTGTATGCAACCTGCACTCTCTACCAAGTTCAACCCATCTTCCCATAACCATCTTTTTGTGGGGAAAATGAACAAAACCTGCTTTACACAAGGTATAGGTCAGGGAATTTAAATAGCTCGGATTAAAATGCCACAAGACAGGAAATTTTTAACACTGCTTTTATTAACCTTACTGTAACCTGGACGTTAAATGCCAGCTCTGAAAAGGTGAGGTTAATTTCATATTCCAGCAGCGCATTGCTTCCAGGTGAGCTCAAGAGACTGCTGGGTCAGTGCTTAATTTGGCTGTGACTTCATTTAGAATATTTTCCCTTCAGTTTCTCCTGAAGATTTTGTGTGGGACTCTGGCCAGAGTTGTACTCAAGATATATCACACGATTCTTTCTCCTGGTTGGATAAGGTTGGTTATCTTGTCACTGAACAAAATGAGATTGGTCCCTGCGAGTTGTCCTTGGCACTGTTCTCTGGGTATAAATCACCTAACTATCATTTCAATACTTAGCAATTGTTAAATGATTTTTTTTTTCTAACTCTTTTTTTCATGGAGTCAGGTCTATAATTTTCTTTGCCCTCCCCTCTCTACCACTCACCTGCCTCTGTGCTGCACCAACCGGCTCTTGGGTGGAAAGTCATGTGCCAGTGCTGGCAGTGCTGTCACTGACCTGTCATGGAATTGTTTAGGTGGGAAAAGACCTCCGAGATCCTCAAGTTCAACCACTAACCCAGCACTGCCAGGTCCACCACTAAGCCGTGTTCCCAAGTGCCACATCTACACCTCTTTTAAATCCCTGTGGGGATGGTGAGTCAGTCACTTCCCTGGGCAGCCCGTTCCAGGGCTTGACAACTCTCTCAGTGAAGATTTTTTTCCATATGTCCAATCTAAATATCCTTCTTACAGATGAACCACTCTTCTGTCCTCTCCAATCCTACTTTCCTCATTTTCTAGAAGGTTTGGAAGGTGATTTGTCCTTAAAAAGCCATCATGGGGTTCACGGTTGCCTCGAAGTTTGGCAGTCACAGAGCTCACGTGCTCCATGAGAGGGAGATGTTCGGATCATTGTGGCCCCTTTGGTGGGATGGGGATGGCAGGAACTCTGTTTTCTAGGCAAAACTCACTCAAAAGCTCAGGTACAAACCAGCACCAGGGCTTGACCACCATGTGGCCTCACTGCAGTCCCAGGTCTGGTGTCAAACCATGGGAAGGACTCTGCTGCCAGCTCCACATCTGCATACTGCGAGCACAGAACAAGCTCCTGAGTACACAAGGAGTCCCCCTGAGGTTAATTAACACTGAGCAGGTGGTTAATCCTTTTGCTGTATCAGGGCCTGAGCACTGCTTTAGTTTTGCATCGGCCTCTTAAATTAATTCCAGTACTTGGAATGCTTTCCTGGATGGAACTTGAAACCTGTGGTCGTTGCAGTGTAAGGCATTGTCCAAAGGGTCTGGTGGGAGGTCCAGGTCTGGTTGTGGCAGCTGTTCCTCTCTGGGGCAGTGAGGAACACAATCATGCACTTAAATGTCCTCAGGAAAGAGTGCTAGAAAGAGTTAAAAGCAGTGAAAGAAAGCAAGAACAAAATTGTTGAATCTTTTGAGGAGATTTGAAGCTACTCTGCAATATTAGGGGTGTTTTTTTCAAAGGCTGAAGTCTCAAGCTGAAGGGCTGGACCAGATCACATTCATTAGTTTAACCAAAGTGTGCTTTTGGGATGGAGTCCTGTCAAGTGTGGAATTACAGAATCATTAAGGTTGAAAAACACCTCCAAGATCATCAAGTCCAAGCTTCAAAGAAGGAAGGACTGAAGATGTGACCTCCTTTAGCACCTTTTCTCTGCCATGCATAGATGGGTTCACAAATATTGCTCCAAGGTTACCTCCTGGACTTGTCTCTAACCTAGAGAGCTCTAAACAATAACAAGGCTTGTCAAATGTTGTGTAAAACATTTCTGAGAGTCTTAGTGATTGACTTTGGCTTCTAAGTCTTGAGTCCCGTCGTATTTTCTTGAATTTATGGTCCCACAGAAGTTGAGGAGTTGGGTGTCATATTTAATAAGTCATTAGTAAAGTGCAGGTTAAAGTCTCAATGCAAACAATACCAAAAAAAATCATATTAAGATGATCTCTCTCACTAGCAACCCCCAAAACATTTTTGTGGTGTCTACGGGATTATTTCATATTGTTTCTTTGCTATTGTGCAAAACTTCCAAAAATTATAAATTTATTTTCTTAGTCCATTTTCACTAGATTTAGAGGATCTTCTCTGCCATACTTCCAGTTCTTAGAGATCTCATGATTTAATGAATTAATAAACCTAAACTTAAGAAAACATATTAAAGAATAATGAACGACATGTTTTATAGCAAAAGGAATTGCCAGGAGAATTAACTTTCATATACAAATTGACTTTGAAACGGTTTGTTTTGAAAACCTCTGCCCTATCCCTTCTGGCACTTTTAACATTATAAGAAACATTTTGCTATAATTTCAGTATTTCAGGAAATGTGAGTGGTTATGCATTTATTTATATAACTGGCAAAACCAGAAGACACCATTGGAATACTTTAGTATTTTAATGAAATATGTGAGGGTGAGCTGATGACTTCTTAGCAGGAAAAAAAAAAGGCAACAAAACCAACAAACCAATCCAAAAACCTCTTGGGTAAAGATAAACTTTTTTTTTTTTTCTTTACCAATTTTATTTGGTAGTCCTGCTTACTCAAAGCAATTTGAATGTAAACATATAAAAATCACGCTGGCAGTCCCAGTCTTTGACAGAAAATCAGAAATCAAAGACACTCACCTTTCCTTAGGCATTTCAGCTGGAAATGTATTTAAACATCCTCTCAGAACAGCTTGCTTCATTTTCCACTCAATTACTGTGGAATTAGAAGTAGTTTAAGAAGATCTCTGCCTGCAGCCTGCTTGTCGTGGGGGTAGAGGTGCCTTGGTAGGGAAAGCAGAACAGAATGAATGTTGCTGGTGGAAACTGTCCAGTGGAAATTGTCCCTGACCATTGTAGGGGTTTGGAACCAGATGTTTTTTAAGGTCCTTTCCCACCTAAGCCATTCAGTGATTCTATAATTCCATGAATTCCTTTAATTTCCCACTGTGTCCCCAGACCTGGGATGTCTTTCCACATGGGTATATTTTCCTAAAGAAGAGACTGCCCTGTGCTTTAGTTTCAGCTCCTGAAATGAATTTAGCTCAACATTTTTTTTTCCTTCTGGCTGCTCTTTCAAAAGCTTTTCTTTGTCTTGGCTGCAGAGGAAACAAAAGTTTTATTAACAAAATAAAACTCAGCTACTGCCTCGTTTGAACTTTGTACCAGTTCTTGTTTAAGCTGTTCAGACCTGGACAAGACATCAGTGATTTTAAACTGAAAGAGAGAAGGTTTAGATGAGATCTGAGGAAGAAATTCTTTCCTGTGAGGGTGGTGAGGCCCTGGAACAGGTTGTCCAGAGAAGTTGTGGATGCCCCACAAGTGTTTAAGACCAGGTGGGACAGGGCTTGGAGCAACCTCGTCTAGTGGAAGATGTCCAATGGCAGAGGGTTGGAAGGAGATGATCTTTAAGGTCCCTTCCAACCCAAACCATTCTGTATTTCTATGATTCTCTGATCGATGCTCCCAAGATTCTTTAATTCTGTGGATTGAATCCAATTGTGTTTTCTGAAACATTCTCAGTTTCTTGAGAGCACTTCTCCAGTTAGGAGAGCAGAGCCCTTCTCCAACAAGCCATAAGGGAGTCCTTGGCTGTATTATGAAATTCCTGCAAGTGCTGCAAGGCTTCCTCAACATTTTCTACACCACTGGGCTTCCGCCCTGTGCTTTGCATCCTTGTTCTTTCCATCGTGGGAACATCCAGTGCTTGGATAGGATCTGAAGCCTGTTTTTCTTGATCTCTGCCTGCAAAAAATCCACCTGAGACAAGATACATTTGAAATTGAGCAGTAGGATTGCTGCACGACCTTGTATGAACATCTGCCCATGTTTGCTGAATGGGGATCCATGGGAAATGGGATGAGGTTGGAGCAACCGTTCTGCAGCTGTTTGCTTTTCCATCAGAGCTGTCTACGCACACATCCCAGTGCTCCCCAGCATCCTGCAGTGCCAGGCAGATGTGCTGCCATGCTGGTTTCATTCTGAAACCAAGGGTAGAGCAGATCAGAGCTTATTCCGTGTTTGCTGGAATATTTCCAGCCTCTGGGGTGGTGCCTGCATCCCATTTGGTTCATCGAACTGTCTCCCCAGGGAGGAAGCAGAACCAAGCTCCAGACAGGCTAAATGCTCCAGCCAGCATTTCTCCAGCAACTCCTTTCCTGAAACGTGAAGGGGAGAACCCCCAAATTCTGCTGGAAAAGGTGGTGTCCAGGAGTGTCATTTCTAACACAGCTTTTTCCACTCCATGTTGTATTCCCTTCTTGGGAAGATGCTGGCACTTTTTATTGCCCTTATGGCTGCTAAAAGGTCTTTTTTTCTTACTTATTTTTGGGGGTTGTTTTTGGTTTTTTTTATTAATGTGCTTATCAGGAAACCAAATGAGGTTGAAATTGAATTCAGCCTGGTCTGTCCTAGTTTGGATTGCAAGGATATCCATGTACAGTGATGCTCTGTTTCCTCTGCTATTGTTGTAGTAACCCCAGTAAATTTGGGAATGGACATTCTGGGCATTGGGAGAAGAGCTAGAATAGTTTCTGGCAGGAATTTGCTTTGTCCCAAGCATTCCCCAGGTGTGAATCATTGGCACAGCTCAGAATCTTAGCACGGGTGAGACTGTACTACCTCACCCTGGTCCTTGTCTGCCAACCAAACTCGATATTAGCTGAACTGCTTCAGATTTTTTTTTTTTTCCTGCTGTTGAAGAATTTCCACTTGGGGTTTTGGCTGTGAAAGGGAACAAATCCAAAAAGTCTAAAACCTGGGAAAAAGTTTAGGAAGGGAAAACGTCTCTGTTGCCTGTGCTGTTGTGATAGGGACACTGGATACTGCAGGACACTCTGAGTGAGATGGAACTCTGCATATTGAGCTGTTCATATATTAATAGTATTAAAAATATTAATATTTAAAGTAATAATAAGTAAACTAGTAAAATTTCTGTGCATGAATGCAGCTTGTAGCCTGCCAAGTCTTTGATCTTTTGAAGAGCACATCCATCTCTTGGTCACCTCTGTCACTCCTCCGTAGTGTGGCCAGGTGCAAATCCCATAACTTCCCTGTTTTCTTGTTTCCTTCCCCTCCTATACTTAGTATTAACCAATTAATTAAATTATCAAGGATGTAGAATTTCTTAATTGATTAGAAATAAAAGAATTTATCATCCTTTGTGTATGATGCATCTTCCTTTTTCTCTTTGAAAATGCAAGTGGAGTTTTATGGCATCACCTTCTGCCAGGAAAATAGGGATGGAGTTTTATAGAGATACTGAAAAAACACAGTTGTGGATTTCTGTTCTGCAGCCCTACTCTAAGGATGTATTTATTTGCAGAACATACACAAATCTCACTTCTGTACATAAAGGAGGGGTAGACACAGCTGACCCAAATGTGTATGACACAAACAGAATTTGAGTGGAGAAAAAAAAATAAAAAAGGAATAAAGCATTTATCCATGCTGTCAGGCCAGAAATATTATTTCTGAATATCTCTTCTTCCAGGTGATGTTTGCTTGGAGACTGACACTGGCAGCTAGAAGTAGGCAGGGATTAAAGATCAACGGTGAGGAAGGGCTCGACAGATGTAAGCAGGTAGATGGGGGATTAGGGTGAATTAGTGTGGATGGAAAGCATTTAGGAGCAAGGAGGGATTTTAAATTGGATGTTAGGATGTGTGCGTTGCAGATCTTCCCTGAATTTCTCTGTTATACTTGGATATGAATGGTTGGGATTTATGAGCACGTTCCGGGGCTGTTGATGTGGCTGAAGGTGGTGGCGGTGCTGCAGGTGGTTGTGGTGAGGTGGAAGAAGCAGCTTAAGGAGGTTCTGAGGTGTACCAGGGGTTGTATAGGTGTTTCTAAACCCAATTTCCCATTATTTCCTGATCCCAAGCTGGAAACACCTTTTGGGGATATCTCTGTGTTTCTCACCTTTTTCTGGCTGCTGAGGGCTGCAATGGGATGATGATCCTATTTTTTTTTTTTTTTTTCCCTCCATGAACACATCCTAAGTACATTAAAAATTCTTTAATTCCTTCTAAAGCCAATATTTTTAGTGGAAATCAAGCTTGAAGTGGTAGACAGGTGATTCTTGGGAGATACAGTACCAGGATTAAAATATTCCCAATGGGCTTTTTTACAGCTTATGTCCTATTTTTGGAATCTTTTTAAGGTCAGACCTCGCAGATCTTGAGGTACTTGATGGTGCAGCTGGGGGTGTGGGTGTGGATAGTCCAAGGCCCCTTTCTGCTCTGGAAGGTTTTTAAGGGTCTCTTGAAATTTCAACCAATGTTTATTTGTTATGTTTTGGTTTTTGTTTTGTTTTGTTTTGTTAATAGCCAGTCAAACCTGATTGCTCCTAAGTCCCTTGGTGCCCAGCAATGTGCTAAAGTGGAATATTTCCCTTTAATATTTCAGTGTGTTTGGCCATTCCTTGCCTTGAAAGCTTCACCCAGAGATTTGGGAGTGGATTTTCAGAGAGACAAAGAATATTCCATACATGTGAATGCACAGAGCATTATTTGGTTAGGTGGAGAATTTTTTTTTTTTTTTTCTCTCTAAATGCTTTGCTCAGGTCCTTAGTGGAGAGCAGAAGAATGAAGAGCTGACCATAGCCATACTGCATAAAATACAATATCCTCTATTCCTTCTCCTCTCCTAGCAGAGATACAGAAATGGAAATAGGGATACAGATGGCAAAGTAGAGGGACAAAGTTATGTAAAGAAGATTTTTTGAAGTCATAAATCCATCTGAAGATTTTTAAAGTCATAAATCCATCTTTAGGGGCTGGGAATAGCCCATGCCTTGAACTTGGCATGTGAAACAGGTCTGTTGGGTATGAAGCTGTGTGAGAAGACCACTGGGAACCATCCCGTTCTCCCCTAAAAAAGAGATTTTGAAGGGAAAAACTAGTCCTGGGAGTCTGAAGATTTCAGACTTCCTGTGCTTTTCCACAAGTGTGGAGGCAACCAAAGTGATGGGCTGAGCAAAATAAGATTTCTCTACCACTTTCTCCCACTCATTCCTCCAAGTTCTTTTTTATTATTATTTTCACTTCTGCGAGATGGTGTAAAGCAGAGATTTAGAAAGAGGTTTTGCTGTAAAATGCAGTTTGCGAAGAACTTGGGTTTATGAAAAAGTGCAGCAAAAAAACCCCTTTATTGCAATCCTGTAGTAGTCAGTATTTTAGATTTATTCCAGGTACTGCAGGAGTTAAGCAGGTGGGGAAAGAGGAGTTGTCTGCTGCTTTTCCTGAAGTGCTTTAGCAGCCAGACTGTAGCCAGATGGCTGGGACTTTGAACAATACACAGATAATTCCAAGCTGGGATGTAACAACAATAAAATCACTAAAAATAATCAGGATGTGCATACCTGGGGGGAATGGATGTGCAGTGTGTGTGTGTTTTTTTGAAATGTAATTTGGAGGTTTCAGTGATATTGTCATTTTCATACCTTTCCTTTTATATTCTTACTGCTAAACCCAAGTGCTGTCGATTCATACTTTTAAATTTTGGGTCTGTTAACACAATTTCAGTGTTTTCAGTGATTTTTTTTGTTTGGTTTGGTTTTTTTTGATTTTTTTTGGTCCATGGGGTTTTCAAATTTATTGCTCATCAGTGAAGAAGAAACCAGCCTATATTGACATCCTGACAAGGAGAAAACGTGCATGTTTATGTACAATAAGAAAACAGCCACTGTGGCAAACGAGCTTCCTTTTGGGAGATTGAAATTCCTGGAGATCAAAGAGGTTGGGCCACTTTGTATTTGGGAAATGCCTGGCACCTTCTGCTCCCGCAAGATGAGGGATGTTAATTGAGTTGTTAGAGTCTTATGTTAATGATTCTTACTCCCTCAGATTTGACTTGGTTAGAATCCAGCATTGTTTCATTTATTTGGCTCTTATTTAATTTTATATTTTATTTTATTTTATTTTATTTTAATGATGTCTAATTGGTGGGAGGAGGGCTGCTTGTCTTGCTGCTGCTCTCCAACTCTTTTGTTTCTGGTTTCTGGTTGAATGTCCCATCCTCTTTGGTCCATTCTCTTTTTTTTTTTTTTTTTTTTGTTTTTTTTTTTTTCCTGCGGATCGTAGNNNNCTGTGTTTTACTTCCGAGCGTGTCTGAGACATCCTCAAAACTGAGAGAGAGGGGGTGAGAACAAGGCCAGCATTTCAGCATCACCCTAGACAGTGGCAGTGCCTGTCTGCAGCAGAAAGCCTTAAAAAAGCTCCGGGTAGCATCTCTCCTCATGGGCATTTGCATCAGAGGGGCTGTGAGTCAGGCAGGAGGGATTCCCTGCCCACGGCTGGGGGCTTTCACTGCTGGAACACGCTGTGAATTCCTCTTCTTGGCTGAAAACAAAAGCCAGTCTTGCTTTCAGGGAGAAATGCTGGGTATTCTGCTTGATTTGCTGTCCCTCCTCTCCTATTTCTAAAAATCCCACCCCCTCCATATCCACTGGTTTAGACACAGCAGGGATTCAGCTTTATTCCCCCTGCCATTTTTTTCTTTCTGTTTTTCTTTCTTTTCCCCTGTTGTTGTCATCCTCCGAGTCCCTTCCTCCCCCTGCTGCTTTCCTTGACCAGGTTTCCCAAAGCAAAGGCAATGACATTGTTTATTACGTTGGTTTTTGTGCTGTATAAAAACTTTCCCTAGTTTGGCACGAGCATATTTCTGTCCACGTCCCGGTCAGTGCAGACTGAGGAATGGCTTCGTGCTCAAACCCAACCCTTACCCTGAAATCCCCCTGCAGCTCCAGCTCTGACCCGCACCTGCATGGGAAGGGTGGGCACAGTCCTCAAGCACTTTCCTGGGCATTCTATTTCAATGCTTGACAATCCCTTTGGTGAAGAAATTTTTCCTAAAATCAAATCCAACCTTCCTCTGGGTAAACTTGAGGCTGTTTCCTCTTGTCCTGTCCCTTGTTCCCTGGGAGCAGAGCCCGACCCCCACCTGGCTGCCCCTCCTGTTCAGGGGAGGGTTGTAAAGAGTGAGAAGGTTCCCTCTGAGCCTCCTTTTCTCCAGGCTAAACATCCCCCCCTCATCGAGATCATCAGTGAAGATATTAAATAGGTCTGTCCCCAGTACTGAGCCGCTTGTGACCGGCCACCACCTGGATTTAACTCCATTCACCACCAGCCAGTTTTTTACACAGAAAACCTGTCCAATCCATGAACAGGCAGTTTCTCCAGGAGAATGCTGTGGGAAACAGTGTCAAAGGCTCTACTAAAGTATCCTCATGTGTGTCTTGCTTCCTTGATATGGAAGAGGGGAGGGGGAGAATTGTCACCACTTCCTTGCAAGGTTTCCTTTCCTGCCCAGACAGGACAGCAATCAGGAGACCAACTCAAGAGTCAGGAGGCTTTGCTGTTACATTTCTTCTGCTGTTCTTTTCTAAGTCACATTCATTTGCCTGGAATGATTTTTGGGAGCTGATTTGCCTTTCAACAGTGACTGTGTCAGCTCTAAGTGAAGCAGGAAAGGAGGGGAAACCTCTACAGTGAGTCAGAAAACGAAGAATTACTTAGTGGCTGCTGGTCCTGAAGGGTTATAATGCAGAGGTCCTGTGAAAACCTTAAAGGAGCGAAGATGTCAGATTCCAGCAGGAGAAGTAGCTCAGTTCCTGGGAGGAGGCTCTAACAGGCCTTTTAATGACCCCCAGTGGCCGAGATCAGTTTTATCTGCAGCTTGGCAGAAACACATGCCCACGGATGAAAGGCTTTGCAGCAAAAGTCGTGTACAGAACTTGGCCGAGCGCCGGGAAACAACACCGTGATAAACCCAAGCCTGGGGCCCAACTGGAGTTTCCTCATGGCAGTTCTGGTTCCTGGGCTGCAGCGTGTGAATGCTTCCCCCCAGGCTCGAGCTTGGCTTCCTCTGGCTGTGCCTGCATTTAGAAGATCAAAGAATAGATCAGAATATTGGCTTTGCCTTCTGGGCAGAGCATCACCAGGTTTGAAGAGGCAATCTTTTAAAAATAAACAAATTCGTGTTGGAGTGCTCTAATGCAGGAGCTGTTCTGCACCTTTTTTAATTTTTTTTTTCCTTTTTATTTTCCTTTTTTTTAATATACTTGATAACTGGCTTTCAAACTTCAGTGCTTTAGAGGAAGTCTGAAGACAGTTCTCCATTTGGGTATTCTGGTGGGCTAAATGCTTTGCTTTTTTTGGAGAGGATGTTTCTAGTTCCAGGTTAAAAGTTAGAAAAGGTAAAATGCCTATTGATACCTGCATTGATATCAAACTTGTAACTGCTCTGCTCACAGATAACTTGTAAAACTTGATGCTTCAGGGATCGAGAAACACATGTGAGCTGGAGCAAGGAGGTTTGACAAACAGTTCAAGTGCTTGAATGTGTTTGTAGACACCTTGTTTTTCCTTCATGGCTTGTACATGAGAGTCATTAAAACACAAGGCTCTATAATCAAATACTCTGATATAAAGCCATGTGAAGAGCTTATTTTTATGCTTTGGGATATAACTGTTAGAGAGTTGTTTTGGTTGGTTGGTCCAAAGTTGGTCATGCAAGACTCCAGCTACCCATCAGCGAGTGAAAGTTGCTGTGGGAAGGCATCGCCACGGCCAAAAATTCATCCGGGAGCACAGAGGGACCAACTATTTCTGTCACCCCAAAGAATATACACAACTCTAATGGTTGTGGTAAAGGGTAAGGAGATTAAACCCTTCTCCTTCAAGATATTAAAAAAAGCCCCCTAAAAAATGAAGTTTTTGGTAGACCATTCCCTTGTAGGTAACCTCTTCATTTTGTAACTTCTCCATAGGTCCTGGAGGCAGGTGTTGGAACATGAATTTCTGTCCTGATCCATTAGCTCAGCACTTGTGTAATACCTGTGCTTGCCTTGGGAAAAAAATTATTTGGAGAAAAGTCTTCTATATTTTCTGCTGGAAGATGTTTTGGAAGGGAAGGAGGATAAAGAGGATAAACAATCAGTGGATGTTTGTAGAACAGCACTGTATATATTTAGGGAGATTAGGGAAAAAGCAGAAAAAAAATCATCTCTTACAGAAGTGGTTACAGTATCTGGTTGGGACTTTATGAATGAATGAACAGATTCATAGAATCTATAGAATTGTTTGGGCTGAAAGGGACCTTAAAGATCATCCAGTTCCAACCCTCTGCCACGGGCAGGGACACCTTCCACTAGACCAGGTTGTTCCAAGCCCCTTCCAACCTGGCCTTGAACACTTCCAGGGATGGGGCAGCCACAACTTCTCTGGGAAACCTGGCCAAGATGAGACTCATTGCTGTCCTCATATGGAGGTTTTGGAAGGACTTCACATCACTGCCGTGTGTGGGAGAGGAAACAAGTGGGGAAGGAGGAGAGCGATGGAGAGAATGGGCACAGGGCAGAGCAGCTGTAAATTCTTTACTCAGAGGGTGCTGAGGCCCTGGCACAGGTTGCCCAGAGAAGCTGTGGCTGCCCCATCCCTGGAAGTGTCCAAGACCGGGTTGGACGAGGCTTGGAGCAACCTGGGATAGTGGAAGGTGTCCCTGCCCATGGCAGGGGGTTGGAGGGAGATGATCTTGAAGGTCCCTTCCAGCCCAAGGCATTCTGATTCCATGGTAAGACTCAGGAAGTGGGACTGCCATCCTCAGGGCAGAAGAAATGAAGAAGAGCAGCTTGCCCTGTCTGCATATTTTAATTTCTTTGCAGTAATTAGGGACAGACCAAGGTAAAGTTGCAACCCCACTTGGGTAAAAGTAACTTTTCCTGGTCAGACTGTGCAAACATTGCCCGGTGTTTTTGTGAGATCAGAGGAGAAATATTTTGTGCACGGTGAGTCTCCCGCTCCTGAGCCTGGAGCAAGAATGTATCAGTGACTTTGCTAATAGGAGAACAAGACCATCGTGGAACAGAGCAGAGTGCTCATTTAGACATGATCTCCTGACATTCCTGGTGATTGCATTTTATTCAGGATCAAACACTGACCGTCTTTTGAAGCTTTCATAGTAATTCTTCAAGGTCAACTTCTTGTGTTCCAGAAAGGACCCAGCTGAATGGCAAATTCTGCTTGACTGAAATCTGCAAAGCAGAACCCGTGTCCTTGCATCTGGAGTGACATAATTTTGCTCTGGGATTCTGGAGCAGGCATACACAAATGGATTGTAATATAGCAGGCATGTTTGATGTCCTGTCTTAAATCCCAGACTATTAACTTAATTAATGTTGTAGGCTCTTAACACCTTTCCCTACTTGTGAGCTACCTTGCATGAGACTGGAAAATGATGCTGCTTCACCTTTCCTGGCCTTGTTGAGGCAGAAATTTGTGCTTTTTGGTCCATATTAATTATTTCCCTCTCAAGGTCCTGATCAGTCTTTGATGGAGAGCTCCACGTGGGCTTTTAGCTCTGGGGTTAAGCAGCTCTCTCGCCTCATGCCAGGGGCAGCTGCACTTTGCCAGTGTGTGCAGAGGTACATTTGTAGATACACAAACCAAATTCCACTTTATCAGTGCAGCAAGGGTATTTTTAAGGGGTAAATGAGGGTTTTTTCTGCCACTGTAAAGGTGGATAATATAAATATGCACTCTTTTTATCTCCTCTGACACAACCAGCCTAGTAATGTGCAAGTGTTTGTTCTTTTAGGGATATGCTGGTGCAGAAAAAGATGCAAAATTATTCTATTTGATTTGCTGTTTGTATGGATAAATGGGAGGATGAGATGGTTTAGCTGCCGTCTGACGTGGACAGTAAATTCTGTTCGAGCAGTGCTGTGATGTGTCACTGAAGGTAAACTATTTGGAATGGGTGATTCCTTAATCAGATGCTTTTAGATATCTCCAAAATGTTCAGTTTAGATCTGAAGCTTTTCTGAAAATATATGGGGCCCAGAAGTCCCCCTATTTTTCAGTAAGAAGGTCTCCATCTTTCCTCCATAGGAAGAGGAGATGGTGGGAACTGTATAAACTTGTTTTTTCTTAGTGTTCAAGACAAGACTGAAGAGTTGGATACCCCAAGTCTTGCTGCAGACCTGACACTGATTCCTTCACCATTTCTGGGCAGAATTGGAAGCAGCACTTCTTTCTATAATGATGTTGGTAATTTGTGTTACACATTGCTCTTTCCTTTGGAATTTTGAAGCATTTTGAGGATCTTGCTGTGATTACAGAAATTGTAAAGAAATAGCTTTGTGTTTCCAAGCTGTCAGACTGGGCAACAAGGAAGGAGGAAAAATTCTACCATCTTCTTCTCAGGGATCAAAATGCTGGTAAAGGATGGAGGAAGAGCTGGAATGTCCAGTCTCTTTCCAGGCATTTTGCCTCTTCTTAATTCCCTCACTCCCAAGTGCATTTCATCATCGTAAAGGTCTTGTTGCAGATTTTGCTTTGAGTGCTAAAAGCTTTGCTCCCCTCTGCTTTCCTCCGTGATTTAAAAGCCCCAGATGCTGATACATCTCTGAGACAGAATCTATTACACTTTTCCTGCCAAACAGAGCTCTGGCGCTTGCTTTATTTCCCTCCTCCTGACACTCAATTTGCTCTTTGTCGGTGCTCAGCTGGCCCCATCGCTGAGCACCAGCAGGGCTCCCTCCATGTCGTGCTTCCTATTGGTTGTCTCCTTCTTAATTTAATTATCCATTTCTAATGGATATTTAATGTCTGAGCTGAATTTACGGCACCGAGGACTTTGTGCACCTTCTGTTTCTCCAGAAGTGTTTTGGAGAGGACGTGATTGACCATCCACCACTTGTGCCATTGAAGAGAGATGTTCACCAGGGTGGGAAATGCCTTTATCGGTGTTTTGTTTTATTTTTTTCTGGAATGTGGATGCTGTTGAATTCACTTGTGTGTAGTGAGCTTCCTACCAGTTTGTAGCAATTGCCAATTTTCCTTCTTTATTCACAAATTATGAGATGTGTTGAGAATGTCTTTGTCCACTCGGATCTATTCAGGTGCAGGAAGGTGGCCCAGAGAGGCTGTTGACTCCCCATCCCTGAAGGTGTTCCAGACCAGGCTGGATGGGGCTTGGAGCAACCTGGTCTAGTGAATGGCATCCCTGTCCATGGCAGGGGTTGGAACGAGATGATCCTTAAGGTTCCTTCCAATCCAAACCATCCAGTGATTCAAAGATTTTTGTATGGCATGATGCAGGGATAACTTGGCCTGGGATTTGTAATGGAAGGCAGAGAAACCTTCAGATTTCTGAAAAAGATACAAAGACAGCAAGATCTCTTGCTGCTGGCCTTCTAACATATTGACACGTTATCAGTTGCAGTGCATCATCTCTTCCCTCTCTCATCTTTTGTCCTACCCAAAGTGAAAGGAATGGCAAAGATGTAATTTCTCAGACATGAAACCTTGTGTACCTGTATTTTATAGGGTTAAAACAAGCAAAAGCACAAATAAAAAGTGAAAGCTATTTGCTTTCTGGGACATTTTTTGCTTTTGCTTCACAGCTTCAGCTGGGAAATTCGGGTGTCATTTTGAAAGTGGAAAAATAGTTTCCTCAGAGGGGTATCTGCCATAAGGTGGGAAACTAGTAAATGAAAACTGTTAATATTTATGTGAGCACCAGTTCCCAAAGCTAATGGAGGGGGGGGTCAGTATTCTTTCCATGGAAAAGAGGGATTATATCTGTCTCTGTCATCCCTTTTCAGCTGTGGTTCTGGTTACATTTATTCATTGCTTTATATTCTCAGCAAAGACTTATACGTCCAAGTTGTGTTTTCCCACCACAGAGGGACAGGCAGTGAAAACAGAGTAGGACAGGTGGTGCTGTCTTTTGGGAAGGCAAGGACAGACAAGATCTTGCTGACGCTTAAGGTGTGCTGTTGTGATACTGGGGTTTGTTAAAGCAGAGCCTGGGAATGTAATGTGTGTGGTCTGTTCCACCAGGTATTTCCTGGACCATAGAGTGGATTTAGCTGAATTCCTCTGGAGGGAATTACTGTTTCTCCCTCCCAGTATAACCGATACTCATATACTGAGAATAAGTCTTCCTTCTTTTCAAGGACAGCTGCAGTAAAGGGAACTTTGGGATGAATTTACCCTTCTATCGTCTCCAATGCAGCTCCACATCAAGAGGGGGTGGAAGGATATTTTTTTTTTTTTTACTTTTCAAACACTATTTATGTGGGCTGTAAATATGCTCAGCAGCATTTGTTAACTCTTAAGAAAACCAGGGGTGTTAAGCACTCAACCAAAGCAAGGCACTGTGTTGCAAATGCATCTCTCCCTCTGGAGAGGAGGGAATGGGGGAGTAAGTGGCTTTATGAGAAGCAATATCAAGTCACTTTGTGCACTTTACTGGAGGGTTGCTGTAAGAGATTGCAGAGCCTACAGCTCTCACTCTTTTTTCATGTCTTTAGCCACTGGAGAGGATAATTTGATACATTCTCCTAAAGGAGCACGAGGCTCTGTGAGCCACCAGCTCAGCTGCCCATTTAGGATGGTTGGATTTAGTTTAATGCTGCTCCTAAGCTAAGACTGGCAGGGATATTTAGCTCAGACACCCTGTCCTGGTGTGGTTGCCATCCTTCAATCTGTATCTGGCAGGCTTTTGCCTCTTGGGTGGATGGGGCTTTGGGCTACCTGGTCTAGTGGAAGGTGTCCCTGCCCGTGACAGGAGGAGTTGGAACGAGATAATCTTGAAGGTCCTTTCTGACCCAAACCATTCTGTGATTCTGTGAGTTTTCGTGTATTGTAAGGAAAGAAAAAGGGGAGGTAAAAAAAGTGACCAGACAGCTTCGTCACAGTCTGCACCAGTGCTGATAACTCAGTCCTTACCCATGAAGCCTCCAGAGGGTTCCTTGGAGCTGGGCAGTGTTCTTCCCCATGCTTCAGCAATGCAAAAAAATGGCAAGACATCAATCATAGGAATCTGCAAAAAAATACAAGAGGTTGAAAGAACAGCTACATTTTTTGGGCTTAATTTATTGTCATCACTGGGGGAGGAAAATTTGCTGCTCTTTGCAATTTACCCACAGCTGGGAAATGCAAATAAATATATGTAGTTGTAGAATCATAGAGTGGTTTTGGTTGGAAGAGACCTTAAAAATCATCTCGTTCCAACCCCCTGCCATAGGCAGTGACACCTTCCACAAGACCAGGTTGCTCAGAGCTCCATCCAGCCTGGCCTTGGACACTTCGAAGGATGGGGCAGCCACAGCTTCTCTGGGCAACCTGTGCCACGGCCTCACCACCCTCACAGGGAAGAATTCCTTCCGAATATCTAACCCAAACCTCTCCTCTTTTAGTTTAAACCATTCATTCCTTGCTATATCACTGTCTGCATGTGTAAAAAGTTGCTCTCTCTTTTCTGTAACCCCCCTTTAATACTGAACGCACATATTTGGGTCTGTCAGATGTACCTATCATGTTTACCAAGCTTTGTTCTTTGCAGAGAAGGACTGGTAGGAATTAAATGTGTTCAAAATAGAGAAGGCTGCCCGTTTCTTCAAAAGTGTAGCTTCCAGGAGAGGGTTCTGTATGTCTCCTGCTCAAGGACACCAGTGTGGTGTGAGGATAATTTCCATTTTGAGAAAACAGAAAGTGGACTGAGTGAAAAAGATGGGCCTGGCTGCCTGAAGGGAATAAATACCACGGTGCCTTTCATCCCATCCATTTGTTTTGGGGCTCCAGCCCTGCTTCACACCCGAGTAAGCTGGTTATTCTTGGAGGGGCTGCTAATAGACACATGTCTGTGGGATTAGACCCACCCCAAATGAGCAGATTTAATTACACACCTGGCGAGTTCATGTACTGGGCTTGAACAAAGAAACATCCAGAGCGGGCTCTTCTGGGGAGGAAGGATTTAGTCGTGCGGGTTGTGCGCGTGATGGAACGTCAGGGAGCAGCTCATCCCCAGAACCGGTGCAAAAATGGTGATTAATAAAATTATAGCCATTTATCCTACTAATACTAGGGTTTAACCAGGCTGGTTGTGCCTTTCCCTGATTCAGGAGATGGTGCAATTATTTTCACATATGCAAAACTCAGATAATGTGATAGCTCGAGTGCTTACTCTCTGGTTGCGGATATAATTATATGAAATGTCAAGTTAGTTTAAGAAATACTTGGGGAAACCCCTACCTCTGTCAACCAGGAATATACCGAGTGTTTCAGAAGACAACTTGTACCTTACTATTAAAAAAAAAAAAAAAATCAGGCCAGAAAGCAACACCATGTGCTGTGTAATGTATCTTGAATATTATAGTAAATCTTGAATATTATAGTAAAGTTGAAGCAATAGATGTGACTTTCCTTTAAAATTTGGAAAGGTGAATAAAACAGCTTTGTATTGTTCATATATCATATATGTATATATACATAGTCTCAAATATGGTGAATAAAGGTAGAATCAGGACTTTGGTTGGGGGGAAAAAGTGTAGTTAACTCTTCTCACAATATGGATCCTCTGCATCAAGGAAATGGACTTCTGATTTGGAAGAAAGGCCTGGGTGAACATAAGGAATGGATGTGCTTTTTGCTGAGATCAAAGAGTGTGGGGTTTTTTATCCCCTTGAATGCTTTGAAGTGCAGAGAAGCCACATCAGTGTAAAAAGTTGCTGTGGTTTGTCCAGTGAACCTGATGCAAATGTGAGATAAAACCCACACACCTAAATCTTTCACATGGGTGTAAGCAGGGCAGATTTATCTTGGTTGGTTGTTGACTGAGAGCACATTGGTTTCATGGGCTCAGTGGTGTAATTTGATTGTGCATCGAAGTCATCAAAATACTGACACCAAACTCTTCTCACCAAGAATTCAGTTTAAAAGTGCACAGGCTACTCTGCAAACATCCCCACTGAATCTGATTTTCCAAGAGTGTTTATTGAATTTCAGATGCGTGTTTATGGTGAGATTATTAAATTTCAGATGTGTTTTATGCTTGGATATAGCCTCGTGCACGACGTGGATGGCGCCTGGGTCACATCGTTCTGCAAGAGCCAGGAGATGCCATCAGCCTTCAGAAGTTTACTTCTGATGCAAACTACTTTTAAGATGCAAAATATTTGGAAATCTCTTTTGAACATAAGGCTGGATTTAGCAACATCCTTGTGGCATTATTGGATCAACAAGCACTTTGCTCACCAGTGTCATAAGAGTGTTTGAAGAAATAATTGGTTGCTATTTTGGGGTGCAGCTTAAGTAGAAAAATATTAATACAAGGTGAAGAACTTTGTCAGTGTTTAAGAAATACTTCTCTAGACTTGGGGAGATAAGTGTTGTGTTAAGAAGAACAGACAATAGCTTCTTTTACTAATTGTGGACAAAGACTGCCTGAATTTTAAGAAAGCTATCTAGAAAAAGTAGAGAAACTTTTACATACACATAAGGAGTATTTTTGGTACTCTTTGAATAATGATTTTGCTTTTTTGGTAGTTTTCTGCAAGATCAGAAATGTCTGGATGGAGACTAAATTGGAAGAATAGCAGCAATTTAATTAATGGTGGAATTCTGCATATGTCCTGATACATCCAGCCAAGGTTAGATGGGGCCCTGAAGAACCTGATCCACTGAGGGGCATCCCTGCCCATGGCAGGGGGTTGGAACAAGATGATGTCTAAGTTCCCTTCCAACCCAAACCATTCCATGATTCTACTCTTCTGTGAGGTTACGAGGCCTCATCATCGTGCAGGGATGTTCTCTCCATGGTATTGTAGACACTAAGACCAACTCTAGATGGATTTTGGAGGTCTTTTCCAACCTTAATGATTCTATGATATTCCAGTCCAGTCAAAGCTCTGGAAAAGATGTCACAAATTCTACAATAAGGGAAGAGGTGTGTTTTTCGTAAGAAGCCAGTGGTACCATTGCTGCTCCTCAGAAGCTTCAGATTTATTTTGGGGAGCTGAGAAGCCCAATTTTCTTTTTCTCAGACCTTTGCTAGACATCCAAAGTCAATCTTCAAGTTCCTAAAGGGGGTCTACTAGAAGGCTGAATAGGGACTTTTTGCAAGAACATATAGTGATAGGACAAGAGGGAGTGGCTTGAAACTGAGAGAGAACAGGGTTAGATTCAACATTAGGAAGAAATTCTTTCCTGTGAGGATGGTGAGGCCCTGGAACAGGCTGCCCAGAGAAGCTGTGGCTGTCCCGTCCCTGGAAGTGTTCAAGGCCAGGTTGGACATGGCTTGGAGCAACCTGGGATAGTGGAAGGTGTCCTTGCCCCTAGTAGGAGGTTGGAATGAGGTGATCTTTAAGGTCCCTTCCAACCAAACCCACTCAGTGATTGATTCTATGATTCTATTTAGCAAATTCTGAAAACGTTGCAATAGAAAGGATCAACAGCCTCTTCTGGTTTAAAATATCGGGTTCTTCATCATAACAGAGAAATTTAAGGTGAATTGTTTAAGACTCTCTAATAATAAGAATGAATTTGTCTTCCTGGACTTGTGCAGGAGTTTGAGTGGGAACTTCAGCTCTATAAATCAGGGTTAATTTGACCCATTTATGAGAATGTAAGTTATTTGTATAAGCACAATACACATCAGTCTTGTTCCTGCCAGCAGAAGGTGTTCCCAGCAGAGAAGGTGCGTTTTGCAGGTCTGGTCTCAAGTGGTGCAGGCATTTATGTGATCGCCACTGAGAACTTCCAGGGGTCATTTCTGCAGCTGAGTGTGTGTCTGTGTGGGATGTTGCTGTTCTCCCTCTCCTTCCAGTTCTTAAATCATGAACAAACAACTCTTTTCGGTTGTTACTCCTTTAATATATGTCAGGTGTTGTGAATCAGTTCCCAAAACTGACATTGCAGAGCATTTCTGTATGTGTATCATTCTATAACACGGGTATATGATTTTTTTCCTTTGTTTGTCATACATTTTCTGGTTTTGTGAATTTGTTTAGGTTCAATTCCTTGGAACGCTGTGTTGAAGCTGCTGTTTCTTGTCCTGCAGACCCTGGCAGGACTTCTGGCTGATCACTTGATTGGGCTGAGTCATCCTCCCAGCCTGTGCCTATGGCCAGCATCGTGGAATTCAGCCTATTTGTACAGGCAGCTTCAGGGAGATAAAAACTGCTTTACAGCAGGAAAAAAAAAAAAAAAATTAAGTCTGTGGTGATGGGCAAACCTATCAAAAATGTATTTTTCAACTCTGAAGTAATGTGAAATCCTGTTGAAAAATCAAAGTATGTTTTTATGCTTAGGTTATGCATACATAGTTATTTCATAGGTAATCACCTGAGTTCAATCAATGAAGCACAAAAGAAACTCTACAACTTCTATTATCCACTTTCCCTCAGAACTCTTTCACTCCTTTTCCCATCAGGTCAGTTTTCATGGTAGCTGAGCACCTGGTTAATACCTTTAGGTATTTCAAGCCATGTCTGGGGACCTGTGTGTGTCAAACATCTCTGCTCCCACAGCCATGGGAACTTCCAGCTCTGCTTTTGTTCTGGCACGTGGAGAATTCAAGGTGAGCACTTCTATGGGCTTGAAGTGCATTTTGGACAGGCCTGCAAACCCATGGAGGAGCCTGGAAATTTGCTGTGCTCGTCACTGCCATGCTCCATAATTAATTGAATGACTCCCAAATGATGTCATTTTGGGCTCAGATTGACCTCAGAGAAATTTTGCCCTGTTTTCATACATGGAGTCCAGCTCAGATCTGGAGGTTGCTCTCTCCCAGGTGGGCACTGTAAGCTGTGTTATCCTAAAGGACCAATAAAAAAGAGTTTATATTAATATTTTTGGCAGTGACTGGCATCTGCCCAGGGTGTAAACCAGTGTGTGCTCCTGCCACTGTTTGCTTTAGTGCCTGTGAGTCAGAGCCTTTAATTCTCTCTTCTACAGTTCCCTCTGTAAATTAGGGATAATTATTGCCTTCCTCACAGTCCTGAGGTATATTGGAAAGTGAGGTTTGGAAATATATTTTGTTTTTCAGACATGGATGTTTTAAGATTAGAACTTCCACCTACTTTTTATCGTCATTCCTGCAATTATGAGTGTTGCATTTTCTGATAAGCCACCCTGGCAGTCTCTGTGGGTTTTGTTGTTTGGGGAAGGGTATTTTCTTTAAAGGGAAGAATTTCTGGAAAGGTTTAATGTAGAATCTGGTGTGGAAAGGCTGCTCTCATGTTCCTGGGATGATGGTAGCATTATAGAATAGTTTAGGTTGGAAGGGACCTTTGAAATCATCCAATTCCACCTCTCTGCCATGGGCAGGCACACCTTCCAGTATCCCAGGTTGCTCCAAACTTCATCCAACCTGGCCTTGAACACTTCCAGGGATGGGGCAGCCACAGCTTCTCTGGGCAACCTGAGCCAGGGCCTCAGCACCCTCACAGCAAATTCAATTTCTTCCTAAAATCTAATCTAAGTCTCTGCTCTTTTTGTTTAAAAGTCTCTGGCTTTTAATTTATGGCTAAAAACATAGACCCACGGATAAAGATGAGGAGGTGATTCTGTCTGCCTTGGTGACTTTAAGCACTTAATCAATTTTATCACTTTAAATTCTTTAATATTGGTAGAGAAAAATAAGCCTTTCCTTGTTGTTACTGTGTTTATTCTCTTGTGGCAGCAGAATCTTCACCTTGTCTACTTTTCTTTTAGATATATATGTATTTAATATTAATATTTGTTCTTTGGGTCCAGTGTTACAGCAGCCAAGTTCACCTTCATGTGTCAGGTCCCTCTGAGGGACCTCGTCAGGGAGAAGAATCCCTGCCTGTGTCTGAGGAATTCAGGAGGGGTGGGCTGGCTCCAGCACATCCCTTTCAGCAGGCAGCAGCAGCAGCTTCAGTCCTGCAGAGTTGTCTGTCCTCGAGCTGGAAATTTAATGTTCCACAGCACTTTCCGTTGCATTAAGCACAGCCCATAAAGGTACTGGAGTGGGTACTGGCTGTGGTGGGTTGACACTGGCTGGGTGCCAGGCCCCCACCAAATCTCTTTCTCACTCCCTTCTTCAGCTGGAAAGGGGAGATAAAATATATATTAAATGCTCTTTGTTTGATATAAGGGCAAGGAGAGAATTACTGTCGTGGGCAAAACAGTCTCGCCTTAGGGAAAATGAATTTCACATTGCCAATTAAAAGTCGGGTTAGGGTCATGGGAAATAAAAACAAGTCTTAAAACACCTTCCCACCACCCCTGCCTTCTTCCTGGGCTCAACTTCACTCAGTATTTTTATTACCTCCTCCCCTCCAGTGGTGCAGGCGCACAGGGAATGGGGCTCATGGTCAGGTCATCACAGGTTGTCTCTGCTGCTCCCTCCTCAAGGGTTGGGCTTCTTACACTCTTTCCCTGCTTCAAGCATGAGGTCCTTCCCATGAAAGACAGTCCTCCATGAATGTTTCCAACACAAATCCTTCCCATGGGTTGCAGTTTTCATGAACTACTCCAAGGTGGGTCCCTCCCATGGGATGCAGTCCTTCAGGAAGAGGCTGCTCCAGCAAGGATCCCTCATAGGGTCACAATTCCTGCCAGCAAACCTGCTCCAGCCTGGGCTTCCCATGGCGTCCAGCCCCCTTCAGGCCTCCTCTTGCACCAGTGTGGGATTCTCCATGGCCTACTGGTGGATCTCTGCTCCCCCATGGGCTGCAGGGGGACAGGTGCCTCACCATGGTGAGGATCAACATCTGAGAGATGCTCAGCAGAGAGAAGTAAACCTGGGTCCTGCGGATCTGCATTTGGTGAGCCTGAGAGTGGCACTGTGGTGTGATAATATGATTTATCAGGAAGAGGCCTCTAGACAAAACCAGAACAGAAGACCAGCTCCATATAATGCCACAGTGCAGAGTTTGATTTTTCCCTTTGCTTTCAGCTTTTCTGTGCCACCCACTCAGTGTCCTTCAAGCTCTAAGTGCCAGGAGCTGGGTAACGCTCTGGTGTTTATCCTTCATTATGTCATAATGAAAAGTGGCTTTGGTTCAACGAATGTGGAATTTAAGTTCTTATCAGAGACCTGAGTGGTCTTGGCTTTCCTCAAAGATCTTCTCATTTGCACCATCTCATGTTCACAATGTTGGTTTTAATAAATAGACAATATTTCACAATATAAGAAGGATATAAAGCTGTTATGAAGATTCCAAATGAGGGCTACAAAGATGAGGAGGGGTCTGGAGGTGAAGCCATATGAGGGGTGGCTGAGGTCACTTCGTCTGTTCAGCCTGAAGAGGAGACTGAGGGGAGACCTCATTGTGGTCTTCAGCATCCTCATGAGAGGAAGAGGAGGGACAGGCACTGATCTCTTCTCTGGTGACCAGTGACAGGACCCAAGGTAATGGCCTGAAGCTGTGTGTCAGGGGAGATTTAGGTGGGATATTAAGAAAAGGTTCTTCACCCAGAGGGTGGTTGGGCACTGGAACAGCTCCCCAGGGCAGTGGTCACAGAACCAGCCTGACAGAGCTCAAGGACAGGGCTCAGGCACAGGGTGGGTTTTCTGGGGCTGTCCTGTGCAGGGCCAGGAGTTGGAACTGATGATCCTGTAGGTTCCTTCCAGCTCAGTGCATTCTGTGATTCCATGATTCTCTTCGGGGCAGGCTTCAACATGGTAGAGGCCTCTCCTCCATTTGGGTATTTGTTGCCATTTTTACTCGGGCACTGCTGTTTTGCCAAACAATGGCAAGGGTGGGATGGGATAAAGTGGCTCAGACAGCTCAGAAAAGGAAGATTAGCTTTGCAGAATGCTTATTATTTGATTATTTAACCAGGCAAGAATTGTTATTTGGAGAGAGAGAGAGATGAGAGAGATGTTATCAGCAAAACTGATTGGTTTTTTTTTTACTTTTATCCTCTCCACTGTCAGAGTAAAATGAATGTCTTTCCTTGAAGAAATATGTATTTTTCTTGATTTCTAGAGGATAAACTTGAAGTTTAATTAGATTCAGTGATGCAATATTACCTCTCACCTTCTGATCACTTTAATTAAATTATTGCAAGGATTGGAAAGTATTAATATAGTGGTTGGAAAAGTGAGCAAGCGCTTAGAAAGTTTTGTGCGGTGATTCTTACCTTGAAGCAAATTCTCTGTAACCATACTTGGCTCCATAATTCTGTTTTCCTTCCTAATAATCTTCTAATAATCTGTTTCCCTGGGTTATTCAGAAGATGGTGTAATACCTAGAAGTGCGTGAAACATGTAAGACATTATGGAAATTATGTTCTACATTCATCAGAATGACACGTACATTAAAAACTCAACAATTTCATTAACAGCGCACTTTGAATTTTCATGAGAAATTTGGAGGTTTTAGCAAAGATTTAATAGCAGGTGCTTTTAATGTTCTTGCTTTGTAGGACATCTCAGGAAAATATTTACACTAAAACAGTAATATGCTATATAATGTGTTTTATTAAATAGATAATATTATTTATTGTCTATAAATAACAAATATGTGTGTCTGGGTATGTACATAGCCACATCACATTTATATAACTACTGTCAGTTGAAGAGTTATCACTAATATTCTAATGGTAACAAATGTACAGGCAAATTCAGATATTTTTCTTTAATTTACTTGCTTTGATATTCATAAAATAAAGTGTTGGGTTGGTTTTGGGGGGGATGTTTGATTTTTTTTTGTGTGTGTTTTTTGGTTGTGGGTTTTTTCTTTTTTTTGTTGGTTTGTTTGGTTTTTTTTTTTTTCAACAGTGAGAAATGAACAGGTCCCTACTCCATACTGGTGAAGTTTCAGTCTGTAGGGCTGAATACTCTTATGATGCATCCTGCTGTTGAATGTGCCTTCTGTATGTTAAATCCACTGAAACTAATGGCAATATCTCCAGGGATTTCCATGTTTATCGGAATTTAGAACCTGACAGCCTATGCAACCCCTGGCTGTGTGCTCACCCAAACCAATTTGCCATGGTTTCCTCTTCTGCTTTTCGTAGACTCTTGAGGATATTGTGTAGGGCAGATGCCTGGCACACCATGAAAGCAATGGTATATAATGCAAAATTCTATTTTGTAGATGCAGTGTAAGGCAAAATAATGCATTTTTGTTGCAGTAATAACAATAATAATAATAATAATAATAATAATGATGATGCATTATCAGTGGCATTTCTGCCTTCATATATTTTTCACTGAATTCAAATTCCCATGGTTTCACTTGCTTTCTTGCTTTCCCTCATCTCTTCTGAGCAACTCTGTGTTGTGGTAGTGGCAGATTTTGTCCCTCTCAAAGGAAAGTCTAGCTTACCAAAAAAAAAAAAAAAATCAAGGGCTTCACTTGTCTCAGTGAAAGGGAGCTGCATCTGTAAATGAATTATTTTATATCTATTGATGTCGGATGCCAGGATACATTTATTGGTATTGATTTGGACTAAATACATCTGCAAGGGCTGTTCCCTCGGAGCCCTTTGCTGTTTCCCACTGGCAGTGGCAGGTTTCATGGACATCCTTCCCTCACTGATGTGCAGCCAGGTGGGAATGACAAGCTGTGAGGCAGCACTGGGAAGTTTTCATCTCTCTGCTGCAGCTTTAATTAGCTCATTCTCTTGAGCCGGTTGCATGCCAGTGAATTTCCTACATGGACTTGCCTCTTGAGCTGTGTTCATGTGGACATGATGGACAGACTGGCTTGGCACAGCAACACCTTCCCAGCAAGGTGGCTGGGTTTTGCTGTGCAGCCTAATTGAGGTGTAGGAATAGGGGGATGCATTGTCCATGAACAAAACTGCCTAATTTAGGAAGAGCATGAATGGGATCGTTGCTTAATACTCATTTTGGCACACAAAGGACCGTTTCCCACCCCACGTGGCAGTCAGGCAGTGGCCTTTCCTCTGTCCCCACCCCGAGGGCTCCCTGGCAGGGCTGGGAGCTGCCTCTCAGACGGATTGATCGGTCTGTCCCGTCCTCAAATCAGGCTCGAGTCAAAGTTGCTTTATTAACCGTAATGCCAGTATTGCCAAATCTAATACGTGGGAATTAAATGGCAATTATCCATTTATTTGAGCTGGCTTCTTCCTCCCTCTGTGTTTCAGTTCTCTCTCAGCTCACAGGGAGCTCTCCTAATTGAATGCTGCTCAGTGCAGCGCTGCCAGGTCTGGCTGGGTGGAGGGATGGGGGCGGCTCTTGACCCCCTAAAAGAGGGGAAAGTCTGTCCAGACCAACCTGAAGGGACATTCACCTGAAGGGCTTCCAGATCCACGTCTGGTTTGAACATCCCGGCTTGGGAAGATTTCCCTTATGCTACTCTCCACAGCTCAGGTTTGTCCTCCATCCGCTGTCTGAGGTGAGCTGGTGTCTGCAAGGATATTGCCCTCCATGACATGGGTGAAGAGGTGGAGCAGTCAGATGAGAGCTTAGCAAAGGACAGGAAGTATCTGCAGGTTTTTTAGGGCACCATTATGGGTTTTCGCTAAGAAGACCAGTATTTACACACATATTTGTGTGCTGGAGCCTGGGCTGTACCATGTCTCTGCATTTAGGTTGCCCAACACTGGCACAGCTGTAAGATCTGACCTGGGTTCAGATCCCAGCAGAGGTTACAGAGATCTTCTATGTCACTCTGTATCTTAGAGCTCAACGGCTGCCAGGAGTTGTTTTCTAGAGCTATCAAAATGGACCCAGGGAATGTGGGACTGTGTCTCTTTCATACAGGCAGCAAATGCATTTTTTGGAATTATAGAATCCTAGAATGGCCTGGGTTGGAAGGGATTTTAAAGATCATCCAGTTCCAACCCCTGCCATGGACAGGGACACCTTCCACAAGACCAGGTTGCTGCAAGCCCTGTCCAACCTGGCCTTGAAGATTTCCAGGGATGGGGCAGCCATGACTTTTCTGGGTAACCTGTTCATACCCGATGACCAATATCATAGAATTTTAGGTTTGTTAAGATCAGAAAAGACCTTTAAGATCATCAAGTCCAATCATAAACCCAACTCTGCCAAATCCACCACAAAACCATGCCTCGAAGTATCATCTTAGTGTACTTTCAATAGGGGAACAGAGTAAGAACAAAACAGTCTTCAAAAACTCTGTATATTGCAACCTTCTGAGTAAAAATCTACGTTTTGATGAAAGAGGAAAAGAATGATAATGAATTATTAACGAGATGAATCTTGCTAATGGCCTTTGAGCTTTGTTCTTAAAACAAGCCAACAACTGCTTGAGAAGTGGAAGCCTCCAACTTTTTAATGGCGGCACAAGAATTTTAACTTTCCTTGTCTGTGAAGCTTGTTTTTTTTTAATTTTTTATGTTTACAATATTTCAAGACAATGCCATGGAAGTCCCCAGACATAGGTCCAGCCCATTTAGACAGAGAATGCTTTTAGTGATGCATTCCTGCTGGAAGATGCTCCTTTTAAAAGTGTTGTTTTCCACGTACTCAGACAGTCTATAGGTGCACAACTTTACTGGAAGTTTTGAAATCCTGTTATTTAGCCATGATCTTGGGTGAAAATAGGTCTAGCCTTGGCATTAACAGTTAAGTAGTATTATATATTTTTTTTCTGGAATGTCTTTCAGCTCTCGCAATCATGGATTTTAAAGCTGGAAGGGATCATGAGATTATTTTGTCAGTCTTTTTGAATTACCTGTGTGCTAAGAACTTCTTGCAGCATTATTGGATGTATATTCAGCTCCTTGCATCATCCTTGCAACTGGGACCCCAAGCAGCAGTTTCCCCTCAGCCTTGCAGGCAGGATCACAGAGATTTTTCAGCCTCCATAGAAACAGAGGGTAGGATTCCAGTGGAGAAGGGAGAGAGCTTCAGATGTTGCAAGGTCAGGACCAGGACTTGGGACCATTCCCCTGCTCTTGCCCCCAAGCCTGCACAGATCATGGCTCACAGTCTGGTAAGGTCTTGTTCTCCTCCTGTTTGCAAAAATAACTCCAAATCTCCCGTGTGGTGGCCCAGAGACTGGAGTGGTTCTGCATCATGGTGCCGTGGGTGCCTGTCGTGGGTCTGCAGGGAGGGAAGGGGACACAAAAAAGGAGCCATCGTGACTCAGGTGAGACCCCGGTCAGGGTTGTACAGGGGCGTTTTAGCTGCACCAAACCAGCAAACAGCCTTGGGTTGCCTGTGGGTGGGAACATTTTCATGGGATCGTAGAACCATGGAATCCATAAGGTTGGAAAACACCTCAAAGATTATCAAGTCCAACCTTTGACCGAATACCACCATGGCCATGTTGACTCATTTTTTTAACTTTTTTGAGGATGGTGACTCCACCACTGCCCTGGGCAGCCTGTTCCAATGCTTAACCCCTCTTTCAGTGAAGAAATGTTTTGTAATATCTGATCTCAACCTCCTTTGGTGATGCTTGTGACCGTTTCCCATTATTCTATCACAAGTTTCCTGGGAGAAGAGTCCAATCCCCACCTCACCACCACACCTCCCTTCAGGCAGTTGTAGAGAGCAATGAGGTCTCCCCTGAGCCCCCTTTTCTCCAGACTGAACAACCCCAGTACCCAGTAGCAGTTGGTGGATGCAACTCCCCAGCAAGCTCATCTTGCCTCATTTAAATATTTGGGAACAAATGTGGTGGGGGATTTGGAAGATCAAAATGCTCTTGCTCTGGAACAACATCAATACCAGCATGGTCCCAAGCACCACATGCTCTGTTGTTATAAATCTCAAACTGTATAAATTTATTTTGTTCTCGTAGGTCTCGTGCCTCTGCACTGCAAACAGATCCACAGTCACAGTGCTCAGCGTTTTGGCTGATATTTTGGTTATTTTATGTGTGTCTTGTCTTTGACTAAGCACAGGTGACTGAGGGGTGTGTGCAAGTCTGCACCTGTGTGTGCCTGTGTGGGGTTTTGTTTCTTTTTTTATGACTTGGGACTGCTAGACACTGAGAAAAAAACCCAATTAGCTTTCTAGCTAATGCCTAGTGGCATCAGTACAGCGAATTTCCTCCTGAATATTCAAGCTTTTCCCCCCAGACATGCAGGCAGCACCTTTCTGAGAAAGACACATTTTAGAGATGTCATTCTCCTTACAAATTGCTTCTCTCTCAGTGTGCTCTAATTATAGAAGCCTCAACGGCATTTGTGCATGCACGGAGGTGACAGCAGGAATTTCTGATAAAATCAACTCACTCAAAGGAACTGCTGCTAACTGCTTGGGCTGCTGGGTACAATGAACTGGAGGAGAAGTGCTGATTGACCTCCTCAGATCTCTGGGGGAGGTTAAACCGTCTCAAGTGAGGAATTAGCAAGTGCGGGGAGTGGGATATGAGAATGAGTGAGGCTGCCAAACTCCCTTTTCCACCTGTTTTGGGGGAAATCACCCAGTGATGAACTTTCCAACCAGGCTGTGAACTTGTTGGACCTGGATGGGTGTTATGGGGTGATCCCCACCTTCTTGACAAGCCTTCAGGAGCTTCAAGATGTATTTTCTTCGGATCCAGCGGGAGATATTTTCTGTTTTCAAGGGGAATTGGCTGCTATGACTTTTGCATACTCAGTGTGGTTTTCTCCATGCTCTCCTGGACTTCATTTATCCAATTCTGACCAGCAGTGGAGAATTTGGCCTGCAAAGCATCTCCTTCCCCAGTTGAACCATGTGTCCCACATGTCTACATGATCTGTCTTGTGGTTACCCAGTGGGGCTGGTGCAGGGATAACACCTGGGAGCTGCAAGATGATGGAAAACCTGTGGGAGGAAACTTCTAGCCACTTAAGGATCAATGATTGCCCCTGAGAAGCACCATTTTACCTTTTTGAGCAGCAGTGTAGCCCATTTCCTGCAGATTGTTTTGCTGTCCGGTGCCAGTCCCCTCTGCACAGAGAGTTGGAAGGAAGAAAGGCGGGATATGACCACAAAAGAACCATAGGATCATCAAGGCTGGCAAAGACCTCTGAGATCATCAAATCCAACCTTTGACTAGAAAATCATAGCACTCCTGCTCCTTGGAACTTCATCACTGTTTATTTTAAGGAAGAAGAGGAATGGTCTGTTGAGGAGCTGTAGAGTGATGGAAGGTTGGGAGGAACCTCTGGAGTTCATAAAGTCCAAGATCTCTGCTCAGGCAGGGCCAGATGGATGAATGGGCTGAAGTTTGCTGCGGATGAACACAGGCACTGGGAGTGCACCATCCTGGCAACAGAGATGGAGGCATTTTTGGGGACCCCTTGGTTTCAACCTTCTCTTCCTAAGAAGCAACAAGGAAGGAATTTTTCCCAGGGAAGAATGTGACACATCTCAGTCTCCCTGACCTGCTCTGTGAGCTCTGCATGGCAGCAGCTGCTGCTGACTTCAAAAGTGCTGGGTGGGAAAAGCAAGTGACAGGGTGAGAGAATGAAGAAAAGGAAAAGGAGGCAAAAAGAGGTAAAAGGAATCACAGAATAGGTTGGGTTGGAAGAGACTTTAAAGATCATCTCGCTCCAGTCCCCTGCCTTGGACAGGGATTCCTTCTACTAGACCAAGTTGCTCAGAGCCCCATCCAGCTGTCTGTGAACGCTTCCAGGGATGGGACACTCACAACTTCCAGAGATGGGATATCCCCAGACTCACATCCAGGATAGGTCCCCATTAGATGGCCATTATTGGCTCGTGGGTGAGTGAGTCCCCTGCCTCAGGCAGAGGCTGTCCCCACCTCTTGTCCCCACCATTTAATGCTGGTGGATGCAAAACCAGCATGAGAGAACATGGGGGAGCAGGGATTTGGCAGAGGTCCTGTTCCTTCTGCTAGAACATTATATTTTGTTATTGCAATCCCAACGTCAACAACAATCCAGAGAGCCAGGCAACAGCCTGGTCACACATTCAGATTTACTATTAATAGAGGTGTGCACAGTAGGGAATGGTTGTAGGTATGCTGGAAATCAGGTATTAACCCTTTTAGAGGCATTTGATAGGGTATAGGTGTGGGGAAGGGTTTTCTTTGACCTCAGCTACAGCAACATGCTCAGAGAAACATGCTCAGTTGTGGCTAACCCATCCCTGGAAGTGTCCAAGGCCAGGCTGGATGAGACTTGGACCAACCTGGGATAGTGGAAGGTGTCCCTGTCCATGGCAGAGGGTTGGAACTGGATGAGCTTTAAGGTCCCTTCCAACCCAAACCATTCTGTGATTCTGTGGTTCTATCACATATCATGGAATAAGTGTCATAAAACTCCTGTACCACTGTTTGAAGAGAGGCTACAGGAGGAAAAGGGGCATGAAATAGTTCAAAATGGAATTTCTTGGATTTATTGATAGACTGACTGCCTCGGCCCTTAAATGATTATTCACTTTGGGATTCCTTGACGTTTTCCAAAGGGACTAAAGGATTAACTCCTCTGCAGGTTGCACATCTACCAGAGCTTTGCACTTGGAGACAAAACCTTTCAGATGTATTTTGGTTTCACCTCTTTGCTATGTCTTGTACATGCATTGATGCATTTCTCTCTGCATGAGCAGTGGTGCTGGTACTCAGAGGGGTGTTGTAAATTATTTTTATTTATTTTTTAAGTTTTTCCTCCTTATAGCTGCCAATTATGTTTAGAACTTATCTGCAAATGAAAAAAAAAAAAAAAGAAAGGAGAGTTGAACTGACTGAAGTATTTGGGAAAAACCCTCTTTTTTTCTTTATTTTCTTGCTCTTACTGTTTTTTTAATGTGGGCAGATTTTGAGAACATGCAGTATTTCAGTTCAAAATGCCAAAACATTTCGCTTTGAAAGCTTGTAATGGGCTGCTTCAGCTATGGTAAAGGAAGGAAGAAAATACAACTTTCATCTGAAACCAGCTTACTGGGTTTGGCATTTGTATCTGTTGATCTAAACCAGAATGCTTCAGCTGATAAACCAGTTGTCTAAAAAATTTAATTCAGCCTTTACTTCATCAGTTTCCTGTCACTTCCACTTTCTTATACTCATCAGTATCACAGTACCATGGATTTTTTTTTTTTTAGGCAAATACTTCAAGCCATGTCTCAGTTTTATTTTGAAAGAAAGGGAGAAAGTCTGCGTTCAAGTACATAATAGAGTCTTTTCAATTAAGATGAAGAGCAAAATCTGGTCTGCAGATATTTAATGACTCATGCTGAGAATGAGAAACAGAGCAAAGTTCTGCTGAATTAAACAGCAAAAAGCCACTTTTTGTCTTGCAGCTGAAGGCGCAGTTGACCCTGAAGATGGATCAGTACTCCTAAATGTGAGGGCTGAGCCCCAGTGCAGTGTAAATGCTGATGGTTTCCCCATGAGGAAGAGAAATTCTTGCTTGTACAAAGGTCCAGAGGGTAATATAATAATGGCTAATAAATGTTAACACTCATGCAGTCATTTTTTTTCTTTTTTTTTTTATTTTTTTTCTTTTTTTTCTTTTTTTTTTTGTGTAAGTGTGGGAGTAAAGTTCATCATCCAAATCACATCATACATGGAGAAACTACATTTCTTCTGTAGCTTTGCCTAAACTTCTAATGAACTTCTCTTTTTTTTTTAATTTTATTTTTTAGCTCTGTCTTTTTAGGGCTGTGTTGCTATGCTGGGTTAGAGGTTTCCTTGTACAGTAACAGGTCTGTGAGATTACTTTTGATAAGGGTGTGTAGAGCACAAGGGAGAATGGCTTTAGATTAAATATGAGTAAGAAATTCTTTACTGTGAGGGTTCTGAGACACTGGAACAAGTTGCCTGGAGAAACTGTGGCTGCTGGAACTGTTCAAGGCCAGGTTGGACAGGACTTGGAGCAACCTGGTCTAGTGGAAGGTGTCCCTGCCCATGGCAAGGGGTTGAGAGGAGATGATATTTATCATCTCCTCCAACCCAAATCATTCCACAACTCAATGTTTATGCCTGAAATCACCTGTGGAACAGCAAAGTAATTTTTTTGCTATGTAATACATGGCACTAAGATGATGTTCTCCTCTACTCCTGCCTTGATAGATGGGGAGGGTCTGTTCCTGAGTGAATGTGCCTCTCTGTACAAAAAATAGAAGACTAATTCTGTAATGTTTCCCCACACTGACCATTTCACTGTGATGAACAATACAAGGGCCCACCAGTAACTTGCTCAGGGTCTGAGAAATCAAAATTTGGTCCATGTGAATCCCAGGGAGAGGCAGCTGAGCCTGTGCCTTCCTTACTAATTTTTCTTTTCCAGGGAATATCTACAGCAGTAGTTGTGTAACAAGGAACATTTTATGGCCATTGCTACAACCTCTGCTGACCAGCTGCAGATCCCATAAGCTGTGGGTGATCAGGTCTGCCTAAAATGTCCCACAGAAGCAAACCCAGGAGACTTCCAGAAGCTCTGGCAGATGGCACTTCATCTTCCTGAACGACGCATGGGGTCTGGTACATATGGATTATAAAACCCTGTATAGGTTTTATGATTTCTTCCAAAAGAGCTGATTCTTGGAGCCAGATGGTTTCTATTATGGTTAATCTTAAGCAAACAAAAGTAATTTTCCTTCCTCCATTCAGTAAATGCTGAGAAGGTATATAAAGTATTATGCATAAATTGGCAGTATAGTTTTCTTATTTAAACTTGTAGATAAAGATTACCAATAAATGGAAAGGGGTGTATCACTGTTTTTCATTTCTTTTCAGAGTGTCTAATAAATTACCTTGCTCTTTTTTTTTTTTCCTTTTTCTTTTTCTTTTTCTTTTTCTTTTTCTTTTTCTTTTTCTTTTTCTTTTTCTTTTTCTTTTTCTTTTTCTTTTTCTTTCTTTTTTTTTTCCTGGAAGATTGAAGTTCTCCAGAGGAGGAGGCTGCATCAGTTGGAACCTTTACTCTGAGCTGGGAAATCTACTCCAGCATTTCCAATGCTACCCATGCACAAAACTCTTTTCCCCATAGATGGATGCCAGCTGTTGCATTGCTCCATTGCTATTTCCCATTGCATCCACTTTGTCTCTGTTTCAGTCATTTCTGCTGTCCTGTCATCCCAGATCTCACTTCATCTCTCCGGGGCTTTGAGTTTGTGAAAACTCTTCATGCAGGTCTCAATGACACTGCAAGGTCTCTCTGAGATTTTTGTTTTTACTTACTCTGGGAGCAATTTGTCTTCTGTGTCCTTGAAACGGCCTGAAATTTTAGTTATGAAGGAAGTTATGAAGAGGAAGGAAACGGGAAGAAAAGGCATTTTCTTCACTCAAACTTCTTCAGCCTTGTGCTGCAACAAATGTTGACTCTGAGACAAGCTTGAGGGTCCAGCATCACATTTACAAGGAGTGTAGAAATACCCATTTACCTGGAATGGTTTGGGTTGGAAAGGACCTTAAAGATCATCCTGTTCCAACCCCCTGCCATGGGCAGGGACACCTTCCACCATCCCAGGTTGCTCCAAGCCCTGTCCAACCTGGCCCTGGACACTTCCAGGGATGGGGCAGTCACAGTGTCCCATCCCAATGGATGTGTTTGTTCAACTGGAAAGCTGTGGCAAGGTAATATTTTTAAGGTTTCTTTCTTTTGTTTGTAGGGCTGATTTTTCTGATACCACTCCCTTGCATCACATGGACTTAATCAGAACAAAAAAAAAATCATCTCCATTTTGTCATTAGTAGCCTGAATCTTTAAAAAGATATTTTCTGAGGCAATTAGTGCTGAGTTCATTAATAAGACCAGAAGAGAGGCTGATTAAGTGCTAGTTTAAAAATAAAAACAGTGTTTTGGGATTTATATCACCAATAAATTTTTAAATAACAGCATTTCAAAAATATTTGGAGTCTTCATCTTTTTTGCTGGCTATTTTCACATTACACTCCCCACAGCTTGGCCAGTAAGTGTAAGATTAATCATTTCCACTTTGCTTTTCCAGTCAATTCCTTTGCATTTTCACATCCTGTTGGTGCTCTTGTTTGTGTTTTCATTAGCACAGGACTGCAGATTATCCCAGGAATACGGCAGTACAAACAAAACTTGCCTTTCTCTCAGGTTTTATTTATACCCTCATACAGCATCAATATTAAAAAATGAAACAAACTGTCAAATTGCCTTAAATTGCCTTTTTTTTTTTTCAATGACTTGGGTATTCTTTTAAAAATACAGACAGACACTGCCTTAATGTTTGCTTCTGCCACTGCTTTGGAGCATGAAAGAGGGAACATGATTAGACTTTCCATCTTGGAAAGCAAGAAGCAATAGGATTTGATAGGGAAATTTCCCGAATTAATTGGTATTTTCCAGTACATTGATTTATTTGAATCAAAAATGAATTGTCCTTTTAACTCTGTTGTAATCCACTAGCAGCAAAAATAATTTAAAAAAAAAAAAAAACAAAACCAAAAAAGTTATTTGTTTCATTTAAAAGAGACTTAACTGTGTCATGGTAACACGTCAGAATTAGGCAAAACCTTTTAAAGTTTGTCTCCCCATAGCTTAAAAATGGAGAGAAACTGTTAATTGTAAAACTGTCCAACCAAAGCCAAAATTTCCACACTACCAGAATTAGCAGGTTCTTAATCCACTGCCCAGCTCTGCTCTGCATTTATTCTTAATACATTTTTGCTTAAAATCTGAAGTCTATTTTGCATTTAACCATCACGGAAAATCAACGTTCTCCATAATTCTCCCATCTGGAGAAGAGCAGGGCAGCCCGTGTGGATGTCCGTGGTGAAAGTGGGAGTTCTCTGAATTACTTTGTTCATTTTGTAGAGGTTTGAGCAGGTGGAACAGGGCTGAGGGTCCCACCAGCTCCTTTCCCATGGGCTGCCAACCTCGCCTGACCTTCAAATCGCTTTTAGCCATCGTGTTGTCCTCATGAAGTGATGGGCTCTTTATTTTAGTAACAGCCTTGTGAGTCTTTGACATTTCCTTCTACTAAATCAACAAGAGCTGCTGTTTTTCTTGTAGAAATTAGAAGGCAGTGTGTTTGGGGTTTCTTTTTTCCATGCTGGTTGTTTTTTTTGCTTTTAGTTTTCACTGCTGCCTAAACAGGAGAATAGGATAAGAGCAGGTTTTTCTGGCAGCATTCATGCAGATATAGAGAATATCAGGTTTTGAAATGAAGGCTGATGTTGCTTTCTAACGTCTTTAACAAGCTTGAGAAGAAAAGAGTTAGAAGCACAAACTGTCACTCGCTGCTGGGAAAAAAATCTGATACATTTCTAGTAGTCTTTCAAAAGCACGAAACTTGTTAATAATAAATGAAAATAAACTGTTAGGGTAGTAATGTAACAAAGTTTGTTGATTGGTTGGGACTTTTTTCTTGAGTTCTCCTCCCCATCATGAGTTGGAAGCAGCATCTCAGCTTCATCTTACTGTGGAGTGTAGCTCATCTTCGAGGTGACACCTGATGCCAACAACTTTCTCTCGTGCTGTTTCTGGTCCTGTCTGAGGTTTCTCTGTTCTTTATCAAGACTGTACGTGCTGACTTTCCAGGATTTTGGTCATGGATTTGCCGTTCAGTTGCAAAATCCACCTTCAGAACCAGAGCTAATTTGGGCAGGGCTGTTAATTGCTCACGTCTGAGTGCATGGAACATGTGATACTCACCAAGGAGGACCCTCTCCACTTGGCCAAGAGTCAGTGCATGGTGGGGCAGAGTGTCTCAGGGTTGTCTCTAGGAACAGCTTCTTCTCTTGGTAGACAGTTTGGATATTTCTTTTTATTTCCTTAATACCACGTGGGTGGGTTTGGGAGGCTGTTTTTGACTACTGCTGCTGTGAGAAGGATGGAGATGTACCCTCAGGAAGATGGATCCAAAGTGATTTGGCAGAGCTGAACAATGAGTTGTCAACACAGTTTTCTGGCCATGGCAGAGAGGTGGAATGGGATGATCTTTACGGTCCCTTCCAACCCAAACAATTCTATGGTTTCTGTGATTTTAACACAATTGCAGGTCTTCTTGGCCAGATTCCTACATGAGCTGAGACTCTGGCACTGTCTGTGCTGTCCTGGACACACTGGGTGAGGTGCTCTTCACTAGAGAGTCTTTTCTTTTCTTCTTCAGCAGTTTGTTTTTGTCATATATGCTAAAGAAGGAAAACAAAGTGAAGAAAAATATCTTAACCAGAAATAATGCAAAGCAAATCTGATTGACTCTGGATTGCACTGTAAAAAGATAATTGATCGTAGAACCAGAGAGTGGTTTGGGTTGGATGGGACCTTCAAAATCCTCTTGTTCCAACCCACCTGCTATAAGCAGGGACACCTTCCACTAGACCAGGTTGCTCATGGTCCCATCCAACTTTTCCTTGAACGCTTCCATGGCTGATGCATCCATAGCTTCTCTTGGCAACCTGTGCTGGTGTCTCATCAATCTCAAACGTTTCCTAATGCTTCCTTTTCTCTTTCAACCACTTCTTGGGTACACACAGGTTTGCATTTTTCTGGCTGAGGACTTGGTGCTGTGTTTGGAATTGCATGGGGCGGTTTCCCTCATGGGGAAGATGGGAATATGGCAAAGTGCTCCTGGGTTTAATGCTGCTTCCAAGTGGCTTAGGACAAAAATCATCTCTTGGCTGATTGAAATGGAAGTGCAGAAATTGTGTGCAGCTAGGTTATGGAGGAGAGAGTTTATAAATTTTGTACCTTCTTTAATTTCTGAAGTTGACTTTCATTGCAAATTAATGCTCACCCTTTACCTTCTTGTATTCCTTAAAGGACAATTCTCCGTGGCTGTACTGTCCCTTGAAATGCCTTCTGTGCCACCAAACTGCAAAGTTTTGGTTCCACTTCCTTGGACCTCACCTACAAACTTTTGCCTGAATAGCCTTGTTCCTTGGCTTCCTAAACTTTCCTTGGGATAGGCACTGTATTTATTATTTTTCTCAGAAACATGTATTGTATCTATAATCAAAGCTTCCTTTTTATTTTATTTGCTATGCTTTTCCAAGAAAGAATTATGCTGAGTTCCAGTTAAAACTTACAAGCTCTACCAGGAGCATTTGTGCTGGGGACACTGTGCACTGCAGTTACTTCTCTGGGAGCGTGTTAATTAAGCATAAATTTAGAGGCTTGGGAAAGGTTTATGAATGGAAACCATTTTGGAGAGCCCAAGACAAAAATGGGACCCTGGGTGAGGTCCTTACCAACCTGAAATGATTCTCCCTGCCTGCTTTACTTCCTTGGTCATATCCACTCGTTGAATTTAAGCCCTGAACTTCACTTGGTTTAGAGATTTTGAAATCTCTGTCTCCTCTGGTCAACTTCCTATAGCTGTGATAGGACTTTCAAAGAAAAAAAATCTATTCTGTGGAAGTAGATGTGTTGTTTTTACTTTCATTTTTTCTATAATTCTTCTGGGAGTGTATCTGGTGGGGAAGTAAGGTGGGAACAGTGTCCTTGTGTTGGGCAAAGCTGAAGTGAAGGGGCAGGCACTGATCTCTTCTCTCTGGTGACTAGTGACAAGACCTGAGGGAGTGGCCTGAAGTTGTGTCAGGAGAGGTTTAGGCTGGATATTAGAGAAAGGTTCCTCATCCAGAGGGTGGTTGGGCACTGGAACAGGCTCCTCAAGGAAGTGGTCCCAGCACCAAGTGTGTCTGAGGTGAAGAAGCTTTTGGACAATGCTCTCAGGCACAGAGTGGGATTGTTGGGATTGTCCTGTTCAGGGCCAGGAGCTGGACTTCAATGACCTTGTGGGTCTCTTCCAACTCAGTAAATTCTATGATTCTTGGTTTTCCCTTGGGAAGAGGAGGAGAAGGCAGGTACTTTTCTACCTAACACCTCTCCCTTTTAGATGGGTGGGATGAAATGTGTTCTTCCAGCTGAGAAGAATTTTACCTTAAGGTAAAGCTTCATTTCTAAAACCAGAAAAAAAATGTATTTTGTACATTCAGGAGAAGTTGGACAAATCAGGAAGATAATTAAAAAAAGAAAAAAAAAAAAAAAAGAACAGGAGTTTATAAGGGTTACTGCAAACAGAGACCTTGAGTTAACCCGTAGGGAATTGAATTCTTGAATACACTGACCCCACTGTGGGAGAAGGGGTTTGAGGGAGGATTGATGCAAACATGAGCTTCATCTTGATTTTTCCACCTGCAATTCCACAGGTGCCCCCCTCTTGGTGCTGTGGCCATGCTGAGGAGACCCAGGCCTTTTGTAAAAAGTCACCTCACAAATCTGTAGCAAAGAGCCTCAGAGCTTTTCCATGTGAAACAGCCTCATGTTTTCCAACGCTGATGAAAATCATGTTGCCTGATGAGTGTGATTTTTGCTTACATTTTCCTTTATCACTTATTTCACTCAGATTTCATCAGCAGGAAATAAAAACCTCCCAAGCTTGCACGCCAGGAGCAACTTCGCGTTGCACGTGATGTGGCTTCTTTCATTCTCTTCCATTTCCTTTTCTATTTTAAACTCTTTGTTTTGAGGAAAGGAACTTTGTTCAAACACATCCTGGGCCAATCCTTTCTGTCCTGGTGTTTGTTGAAGCTTTTTTTGACCAGTTTCAACAGGAGAGCAGAGGTGATGAGGAGAATCAAGGTTCTTGTGGTTTATATGAAATGAGAAGGCAGTGGAAGACCAAAACGGTGTTCTGGCAGTGGAAGAGACCAAAGGCTTTGTGGAACATGGGATCAGACACCGGAGAATCCACAGGGAGGAACACCCTGGGAAGCTGTTGAGTACTGGGGACTGAAGGACTTGTCCAGGGTGGCTGTGGGTGTCTGTGCCTCCACCACTTCTTGCTTGTCTGTTTTCTTTAGCATTTTCTTCCTCACATGACAATCTGCTCCTTTCTCTTTACTCTTTCTTGTCCTCCTCCTCCTCCTTCCACCTGTTCATTTTTATGTCAATTGTTGTGGGAAAACTAAAACAAAGACATGAATTTACTGTTTTTCTCCAGAGCAAATTGCTTTTCCTCTCTGGCCAGCAGCCAGAAATCAATCTCTTCCTCTCCCCTGAATTCATTTCCCAGTGCCAGAGGCACATGGTTCTTGTGGATCTCAGTCTTCAATAAGGAATTGTCCTCTTGGATTATCCTATGAAAAAAAGGAAAATTGAAGCTTTGCAATGGCTCCAGTGGTCCTAGAGAAGGAACAAGGTGCTGGATGGGTGAGACTCATCCACTCAGCTGGGCTGTGAAAGGATTGAGCCACAGGGCTGAGTGTGGTGGTGCTTAATCCTTATTTGTAGAGGTAAACTAAGGATTTGGGGTGGATGGTTTGTAATCAGAGTGACTTCAATCAGAGGTTGCTTCCTGCCTGCTTTTTACTCCTTGCAGGTGTTTCATGGTACAAAAGAGGAGTTTAGAGACCAAGTAACTTTCTGTGGGAGTTTCTTTGGCAAAAATGGTGCTGTAACTTCAGTTAAAGCTTTCAAAGGAGAGGCGCTGCAGGAAATCTGTGACTTTCTTTAACAGACCATGATATAATTTTTGATGGTGCTTTGGGAATAAATCCATGATAAGTTAGGGTGCTGAGTTGCTTTGCTACAGCCACGTTAAGTGTTGTAAGTAGAAAGATCAAATTCTTGTTCTGTTTTTTCTCTTTTCCCCTTTTTTTACTGGAGTTACTTTAATTACTGCTTCTTCTTCTCTGCAACTTTTAGGTTATTTTGAGTTTGCTGCAAAATTGAGTTCAGGGAGGCAATTGACTTCACCTGGCTGCAGAAAAGCCATTAGGAGCTCCAAATTAGTGTGAAATAATTAATAGGAAGGGAAGATTAACGTGGCGAACACAGGCGCTTTTCATTAACATTAAGCAAAGGACGTTCCTGTGGGTTCCTTTACCATATGTGTTGTCCTGGACCTCCAGCAATTCTCTTTGGACATTAATTATATCCAGATCACTCGAATCCTGGTCAGGCATCGTATTTGGCTTGTCTTGAAGTGGAGCTGAAAGAAATTCCTGCTGGGATTTCTCCTTCCCTACCAAAGCCTCTGATGGTGGTGCTTGGAGCTGTCGACTGTCCCAGCACCTGAGAGTCCCAGGGATGCCCAGGTGCAGCAGAACTATTTTCTCCCTCCTGAGCAGGACTGGAGGAAGCAGCCCATGGGTTCCTGGGTTCTATTTCGCCTCAGGCACAGGCACCACATCCCTCCACTGGCCAGTCCTCATCCAGAGTATCTCCTATAGACAGAATTGTGATGAATTAAGGATTATAATTTCACTGAAATGGGGAAAGTGATGCACTCTGAGTGTTCTCTGCTACGCTGGTTGCAAAAATCATGTGTAAGGCTTGCATGGATTTTTAAGCTTCTCAACCACTCCTTAAAACTCCCTGAAAGGAGATTCCAGCCAGGCTGGCGTCTGTCACTTCTCCCAAGTAGAAAGTGGTAGAAAAAAGATGAAATGGCCTCAAGATTCGTCAGGTGAGGTTTGAATTGGATGTTAGGAACAATTTCTTCACTGAGAGTGTCGTCAGGCATGGGAACAGGGTGTCAGGGGAAGTGACTGAGTCACCATCCCTGCAGATATTTGAAAGATGTGTAGATGTGGCTCTTTAGGCACACGGTTTAGTGGTGGATTTGGCAGTGCTGGGTTAATGGTTGGATTCAAAGGTCTTTTCTGACCTAAATGATTCCATGATTCAGTTTTCCTTTTTCTTTCCTTTTTTTTCCTTTCCTTTTTTTTTTTTTCTCCTTCCTTTTTTGCATTGATCCAGAGCGTGACAGGTAACACAGAGGTCTAAGATGCCAGCCCTGCATAGCAGGTGGGTATGAGGCGATGTTGCATGGCTGGATTTGACCTTGCTGCAGTCTCACAGATTTTTTGCCTAGAGGAAGCAACTTCTGGGGTAAAACTCCACAACCAAATCACAAAGTTCCTCAAGATCCCATTCACAGCATTGACACACTTTGCTTTGGCAGAGCAGGTATTGAAAAGCTCTTTTTTTCCGTCTGTTGCGCCTGCCTGGGTGCCTGTGAGACTTTTTAGGCAAAGGAAAGAAGAATTAAATAGGCAAATATCAGAAATGCCATTGTTAGCTGCTGCTGCTGCTGCTGCTTTAGGAATTGGTTGGTGGAGTTTTGAGTGTCCTGGTCTGGTGGAAGGTGTCCCTGCCCATGGTGGCAGGAACAAATGGTATTTAACAGAGGTCTCATCCAACTCCAAGCATTCTATGATTTCTATGAGTAAAAATAAATATAACAGCAATAAATGTAGCAGGGCATCACTGATAGCAGAGGAAGCTGGGTTGTCCTGGGATCCAAGGGGACTTTCCTGGAAAAATAAATAGGGAAAATAAATGGAAACAGTAAAAATGTTTTTGGAAATGTCCAGTTAAGGAAGTAAAGGAGAAACCATTTTCATGTGGAATTCTATAACACATCTGCTGCAAAACCTTCCCAGCCTGGAGGACCCATGGTGTAAATAAATGTAATTTTTTGCCAGCTGTGGCCCTGAACTCTGTTAGTGTCGGGGCATGTATTTAATGCATAACATCATTTAATGCATATCAGAAACCTCTTACTCCTTCCTGGGGAATCATAATATTTAAGTATTCACTTGATGCAATCAAAGGTGTTCAATTTTTTATCAGACTTCACATCTGCTTTACTTCTCAGTCTTGGTTTGTCTTCCTTGGCTTGGTAGTACAGATGCAGTTTAGCTTTGCTTTCTGCTACTGCTTTTAAATTGTTCTGCTTGTCTGCTTGAACTGCTGCATCCTCCATGAATAGTTACAACATCTCGGCTTGATGTGCTGAAGCTTGAAATTGGAGTAGTTAAAACAGCCTCCTTGTTACTATTTTCTTTTCTTTTGCAAAATAAAAACAAAATAAAGCCAGAACTGGCAGCATGCTGGGACTCGAAATAAAAGTCCAGGGGCAGGAAACTGCAAAGCAGATACAGTGCAATTTTCTCAGAAAAGCCATTCTCCAAGAATTGCATTTTCAAAATAATTGTTTGGAAATTTTGGACAAAGGTTTCATTTCCCTTGTTGGGTTTTCTTTTAGATTTAATTTGCGGGTTTTTTTTTGATATGAGGGTGATTCTGGGTGCTGTTAGATAGGTGTGGATTGAGAGACCTTTGAGGGGAGTTCATAACTTCACAGTCCTCTTGCATTTAAATGAATAGATAATCTTCACTGCAATAAATATGTGGAGGGTTAAAAAATGAAGTATTTCCATGTATTCATGATATGGTCCTCACACATTGTCCAGTTGTATTTTGCCTCTTTCCCAGTAAGGAACTGTGGCACAGGGTGAGAAAATTGGTCTCTCACCAATAAATACAAATAAATCTCACCCTCTCAAATTAGCACCTGCATTTTTGGGTAGTTTTTAACTTCATGGAACAGCTCTGGACTCTCAGTGTTGCTCGGTGTTTCTCAGGTGGGCACAGTCCATGCAGTGAAATTGGTGCTTCTCCTACCTTTTGCAACGTTTGGGATATTTCATCTTCACTCTTGGTGTGACTTTGGCATTTTGAATGACTCCTCAGAGTTACCTGCTGGTTGCTGTGCAGGAGTGTCCCTGTGTGGGAGCACACTGAAGTCTGCAGTCTGGTTTATTTGGGGGTTTAATGCAATGCTGTTCCCAGCTGGCTCATTAAAACTGAGGTCCTGAGGGAGCTCCCAACCCTTGGTTTGGTTGCTTCATGGTTCATCTGAGGCTTTGTTCAGTACCTCAGTGCATATGGAGTCAGGATTACTGGGCCAGGCTAAAAATCTGTTGAGGTAAATTCAGTGTTTCTAAGGAAAGAATAGAAATAAAGAAGTTAAATAAACCCTTCCCATCTCCTTTAAAAGAAACCCCCCACCCATCCAAAATGAGTTCCACTCCAAAATGCGCAGATCAGTTTTCTCTGGAACATGTTAGCACCCTGAAAATCCAGGAAAAACCTCTTAAAATGGGAGTCATCACAGTCTGTAAAGATCTAGAAATCAAATCCTGTGCTGCTCTTTTGCCAGTGATTTAATGAGAGCTGGATCTTGTTAGTAACGAGTGAAGTTCCTGGGGGACAGGGGAGCCCACACTCATTTCTGCTGTTCTGCAGTCTCATCTGTAAAGCAAAGGAAAGGAGTGTCTGGGACAGTTGATTTAGGAGGAACTGCAGGAAGAGAAGAGTGGGAAAATCTCTATCAATGAGGCCCTGTGCATTTGGATTAAATGCCATTTAATACTCTGGATTTGTGTCATCCTGACAGGCTGATCCATGACTTTATTTACAGCTGTTACAGGGCTGAACCATCTCAGTAAGTGTGAGAAGTAGTGGAAAATCATCTCTCTGGGTGTGCAGCTGCTCCTCCAGCACTGGGAGATGCATCCTCAGCCCTAATCTGAGCAGTGCATCCAGCAGGCTTCTCATTTTTCCCCAATTTCCCTAATTTTTGCCTTGCTCCATCGCTGACTTTCTGCTCTGCCAAGTGCAGGATGGGTGTGTGGTGTTTTAGCAGCTTAGGGAAATCTGGTTAAGGGATGCAGAGCAGGTCAGAGTTGCAGTCTGCTGACTTGAAGAAATGAATCTCAGCTCCTGTTTGAGTCTGTGATGCTTCACCTCAGAGGAGCAGCTGGGGAATAGCAGGGGCTGTTGGACTGTGTTGGGTGGAGGAGCCCTGGGGTGCTTCAGGACATGACCAAAGTTTCAGGTAAAGCAGTTCTGGGACCTCTACAATAGCTGACACAGGTGGGAGGCAGAATAGGGCTAAAAACCATGGGAAAATCTGCTGGAGAGCTGCTGCCGTAAAACTGGTGCCAAAGACGTAGCTACAAATGAGTGTTTCTCTGGTGGCTGTGATCAATCAAAATTGAAATGCCTGGTTAAAGCTTATTTACATGATGTATCCTTTCTCTGTAATATGGACTTAATGCAGCCATAATTAAGAGTGTTAAGCTGAAGGAAGGTAGATTTAGATTGGATATTAGGAAGAAATTCTTCCCTGTGAGGGTGAGGAGGCCCTGGCACAGGTTGCCCAGAGAAGCTGTGGCTGTCCCATCCCTGGAAGTGTCCAAGGCCAGGTTGGACAGGGCTTGGAGCAACTTGGGATAGTGAGAGGTGTCCCTGCCTATGGCAGGGGGTTGGAACTGGATGATCTTTAAGGACCCTTCCAACCCAAACCATTCTGTGATTTTCTAGTATAGCCCAGTCCAACATCACATCACTCCTTTTCTGGGGATGATGAAAGTGTGGAGACGGTTGGAATCGTTTCAGGGGTTTTAAAGTTGGGAAATGAAGTTAAAAAACAAAAAACAAAACAAACTAAAGCAAACAGACAAGCAAAAAACCACCTAAACCAGACAAACAAACAAAATACAACAACAACAAAAAAGGCAAAAAACACCCAAACAATTCCCCCTACACCTGCCACCCTGAACCCCAAAAACATTCAAACCCTCACCTCAATGTTCTCCTTGTAGGGCAGATTTGAGTACCTTGGCTAAAGAGGGACCTTGGGAATGAAGTTGTGACAATTTTTCTGGGCACCGGCAGTAGAAATTCCTGGTACTGACTCATTGCCCCTTGCACTTGAGCTGTCAGGAAGGAATAAGAGGAGGAGCCTCTCTTGGGGGTTAGGAGAGGAATGTGTGGAGGTCCCATCTGAGCTCCCACCTCCCTCCTACCCCAAAAGCTTTGACCACATGGAGCAGGTGCACTTTGCTCACTGCTTTCTCCCCTTTTCCATAGGCAGGACCTGCTCACGGGCCCTCCTGCGCTGGAAAGTGCTGGTTGACCATCATTTGGCATTGTGGTTTCTCATTCAGTCATGGTTCTGATACTCCCACTTCATAAATGAGGTGGAATTATTTCTATTCTGGTTGCTGATGATCCCTACAAATGCCACGTCAATCCATGTGGGCTGTGCCCACCGTGTTGCAGCAGCATCCTTCCTGTCCTGGTGGTGCTGGGTTTGTCTGCCCAGTGCAAGTTCCCTGACCAGGCACTGTGTAAAGCTGCATCAGACCACCCTACCTGGGCTAAATTTCTGCAGCAAGGAGGAACCTACATTCCCCCTTTCAAAGCACCATCCCCGTTTCATAGTCATTGGTGGTGTCCAGTATTAATATAATTTTTTTCTGTTTTTCTCTTCACAGCCACCCAGATTGATCCCAGCGAACTGCAGGAGCTTTTTCAGGAGACTTCAGCCAATGTCTTCCGAATTAACTCCAACGGTGCGTAAAATGAAAGGTTTCCTGGTGCGTTCTGTGCTGTCTTGCTGATGATTCCTGTGCAGGGACACGGCCCCTGGCAGCTCCTCTTGTCAGGGTACAAATATTAATGCAGCTTTTCTGCTGCTGCGTCTCACGAGCAGCAGCACATGTCCAATACGCAGCTCCTTATAAGATATAAAAATATTCCACCATATGTTCCATCCAACAGGCACAGATATATTCCAATCCTTGCTGAGACCACATCCTTTTTCTATTTTTAATTGTGTCATCTGTTACAATAGAGAGTTAGAGCTCAGAAAGGTGGAACAAGCCAGGCTCATTGTCAAATATGTTGCAGCACTGCTGCGTTCAGAGCCTGTCACATGAGCTTGCAAAACATCTATCTCCGTTAGAGAAACACCAGCACCAAAACTGTGCTGTTCTTCACTCTGTAGGCTGGGCAGGGATGCTATTCATGCTCATGTCTCCCCAGGCCCTAGAGATGCAGTCTTCTCTCCTTTGAAACAATCTCTGGCTCATCAGTTTTGTTGGATTAGGCTGGAGGAATTTATCTTACAGACAGATGTAAACTAACATTGCTGAATGGAAGGTAATGCCATGGTACCCCAGTTCTAAAATACACCAGTGTCAGACAGGGATCTAAAATTATCGGTGCAGATTTTACAATAGACCTTGAAATTGCTTCAGAGTCAACTGGACAGTTTCTGTGTCTGTTCTCTCTTTGTCTTGGGTGACAGAGAGGCCTGGCCTAGGTGTAGGGAAAGGATTTAAGTGCCTCCTTATTTGTGTAATTCTTCCCCAGTGTGTCCCGGGGTACAGCCCTGGTCATTGTAGCAAGGGGTCCTTCTTAGAAGAAGGATGGAATTAAAAACTTATAAAACAAAGTTGTCTCTACATTTGATGAGATGTGTTTGCTCCATCTGCCAGAAAAATTCAAGCACCAATTTTTCCATGACTACAAGGGATTGGTGACCCTTGCATTGGTGACACACATCCCATGTAAAAAAGGGGTTATGGCCACTGTGGGAGCTTGAACCTTCCAGCTGTGGCCACAGGTCCTTGGCTTGCAGATGGGTGAACAACCACACCATAACACAGAAATACCTGCATGAGCACCAATTTTGGTTGCTCCAGCACCAATAGTTTTAATTTGACAATGGCAGTGACGAGTGGTAGTAGCACTTCTGCTTCCAAACTAAGGGCTCAGACTGAAGTTGTGCAACCTGCTCATGAGTCTGTGTGTGCTGTTCCTGCCCAAACTGGCCAGGTTAGGGCTGACTTGATGTGTCCCTGTGCTTTAATCACAACTCCTTCTACAGTGGAGTTTCTGCTGAGAAAAGCTACAGGTGAATGGCACATCTCTTTTGAAATGCCACAACCCAATTCCTGTTTTCATTCTTAGAATTGCATTAACCCCTTCAATTCGTGTTTGACAACCTCTGCTGTTGTTATTTCTCCTCTTGAGATGGTGATAATGTGTTTTCTCGTAAGAGTTGCCTGAATTGAGTGCTCTGTGAAGCAGGTAATGACAATGCCCATACTTAAAACTATTTTGCCAAAAATGGAGAGGGTGCAGAGAAAAGCCAAAACTGTTTGACATCTGAAAATCAGACGTTAAAATTTGTGCCATCCAAATTTCTGTTCGAGACATCTAAGAGGACTCGATCATGGTGTGTAAGTACCTCTCTAGGAAGAAAGACATCAAACAGATAGCAAGGGGCTCATTAATCTGTCATTCTCACACAGAAGGAGATCAGGAGATAGGAGTTAAAGCTGCACGACTTCAGTCCTTCTGTATGAGGATAACCAGCCATTAGAACTGCTTATGGAGGAGGCTTGATGGATTTGGCTTTGCCACAAACCTTTAAATCAAGATTCAAATGTCTTTTTATAAGATACACTTTAGTCCAGCTGCAGGCTACAGTCTTGATGTGGGAGTTATGGGACAAAATTTTATGGGAGGGAATCAGATTGGATAATCAGAATTGCTCTCTCTGGCTTTTAAAATCTATGAATCCATGAATCTATAATGCCTTTTAAAGTGCTTTGAGGTTGAAGAAATGCCCATAAGAAATACCCAACTCTACTGTTGTTGCTGTGTTCACTACCCGTACTATTTTTTGTCTGGAAAAACCAGTTTCATCAGTTTATTTTTTATAGTCTTTCTCCGAAAAAGTGGGTGAGGCTTTTCAGGAGAAGGCTTCTGAGTGTACTGCTAAGATCTGGCAGAGCTAATCCACTTTAGGTAAAGAACTTTTTAGGGTTAGAAAATGGGGAAGAATGCCCATAATTCTTTCTGTACCATAAAGTCTCTTCAGGAAACTCATTAAACTTTGACCTGGAGCACGGAGAATAAGTCAGTGCTGTTGTTTGTGTAGCACCATGAAAGTGGCTGAGCAAGGAACAAGCAGCTACATTCCAGATGCTTACCAGATGATGGAGTTACTCCTCTTGTGCCGGGCATGGTGTGTTGAACATCCTACAAATTCATAAATCCCATCACACCTTCTCTTCCCCTCCTTTTCCTGGCTTTCTGCAGCCTCTGGGGTTTTTCAGGTTCCCTGTTGTGTTTAGAGATCAAACCGTGCACCTGAAATGTTATTCTCCCTCTTGGGGTGCTAAAGATCATAGAATCATGGAGTCATAGAATCATTAAGGGTGGAAAAGACCTCCAAGATCTCCAAGTCCAAGCTTTGACTGAATGCCACCAAGGCCACTAAACCTTGTGAAGTGCCTTGTCGATTTATTTTTGAACGCTCCCAGAATTGTGACTTCACCCTTTCCCTGGCCAGGCTGTTCCAAGCTGTCAGGAGTTGGCCATGTTGTGCTTTTGTTGTTTAGGTTCTAAAAATCCCAGGTTGTGGCCCAACTCAGCAATTTTTTATGTCTTTGGGGAATGACTATTTTTAATGAAACAAGAAGTCAACTTTGTACCGGGATTTTAAAGCACCATTGAATTTTATTGAGTAACACTGCAGAAGTAATAAACACTGTGTGCTTTGTCCCTCTTTGCTGTCCTTATTCTTTTTACAGAATTCTGAGCCTTTGGGGTGATTTAAATTCTTCTTGGGCATTTCAGGACTTGCTTCCTGACCAAGGGAGTGTTTATAGCTCTGAGTTGATTGTGACTGTTCTCACCTATAAATGCTTCCTGGTCCCTTTTTCTGCCATGAAAATGGAAATCTCCCTTATTTGTTGAATAAAGATCTTAGCCAGGACAGCGGGCTCTGTTTATGTTCTACTGGATCACTCTCCTGCCCGGTCGTGAGCTTATGGACTTTTTTTGATGCCATCTCTTATAGAAGTGTGAAGGGGTAGAGGGAGATTTTTCCTAATCTTTGCATCTGCTTTGTCTCTCTTAATCTTTTGGGGCTGTCTCTGTTGAAAATGGGGAAGGTTCATAGAATCATAGAGTCATAGAATGGTTTGGGTTGGAAGGGATCTTAAAGATCATCTTGTTCCAAACCCTTGTTCCAGGGTGTCACATAGTGCCGCCTCCACTTTTTTTGCAACTTTTATGTTTTTTTTTTTTTTAATTCCGTTGATTTTCCTATCAGGACACGAAAAGGAGCTCGAATACTGCCTAAATTTGTCTCATTTATATCTTTTTTTCCTACGTGTTTTTATCAAGGTTTTGCATTTTTTCATGTACAGCTTTTAGCTGCCTCTTAGTAAGTGTCTTATTTATAAGTACCATAAGTAATGCTCCTAAATGGAGCTGCTCTGGTGCATCGTGTCTGATCAGTGGAGAATATACTGGAGGAATCAGACCTGTGCTGGCCAGATGAAGAACTTGAACTCTCTAATGGGTCTCTTGCCTTTCTAATTCCTGCTCCTCACTCATTAATGACTGCCCGTAACAGGTTGGTGCCGTGTGCAGTTCCATTACCTTGATCTTAAAGGCTGAGCAAAGGACTTTTCTGGATCCCTCAGGTGTGTTAGAGTCTCCATGGCCATCTCGGGATGATTTCCTATCCCCCACTGATTGTAGGATTGCAATGGCACAGACAACTGGGGCCAAGCTCTCAGTCCAGTAAATCAGTGCAGCTCCAACATCACTGATGCCTTGCGAATATGTCTCATCCTGGAGGACACAGGTGTGACTTTTAATAACAAAAAGTACAAGGCTTTTAAAATATGATTCCTGTTTTAAGAATGGCTTCACACATCCCTCCAGCAGAGCTTGATGTTTTGCTCTTCTGGTCAAATTACTGCTCACATAACCAGAACTGGTACATTGAGAGGGATTTTCCACATCCAGCACAGGAACTGCTGAGAATTTGATAAATTCCTTCTTGGTCAAAGCAAGTTAGATTTAGCCCAGAATAGCTCAGGTTTAATTATAGAATCATAGAATGTCTTGGGGTGGAAAGGACCTTGAAGATCACTTGGTTCCAACCCCCTGTCATGGGCAGGGATGCCTTCCACTATCCCAGGGTGCTCCAAGCCCCTTCCAACCTGGCCTTGAACACTTCCAGGGATGGGGCAGCCACAGCTTCTCTGGGCAACCTGTGCCAGGGCCTCACCACCCTCACAGTAAAGAATTTCTTCCTAATATCCAGTCTGAACCTGTCCTCCATCAGTGTAAATCCTGTCCTCCTTGTCCTATCACTTCATGCCCTTGTCCCAAGTTCCTCTCCAGTTCTCCTGGGGCCCCTTTAGGCACTGAAAGGGGCTCTAGGTTCTCTCTGGAGCCTTCTCTTCTCCAGGCTGAACAATTTCAGCTGTCCTGGCCTGGCTCCAGAGCAGAGGGGCTCCAGCCCTGTGACCATCTCCGTGGCCACCTCTGGATTCGCTCCAACAGTTAACATCTTTCTTGTGTTTGCGGTCTCAGAGCTGGATGTGGTCCAGGTGGAGTCTCATGGGAGGAGGGTAGAGGGGGAGAATCAGCTCAATTGAGCTTCTGGCCACTCCTTTTTTGATTCAGCCCAGGATACTTTTGGCTTTCCTGAGATTCAGGAGACTCATGTTGGAGTCTTAGTCCTGCTATTTTCCAGATAAGAGCTATGTCAAATGGTAACCTTTGGCTCCTCCAGAGTGCACATCTTGTCATTTTGGGATAACTGACATTTATTTAGTTGTCTAAATACTATGTTTGAACTGGAATATTAGGTAAAATTATTGGATAAGAACTTAATCCCAGGTCACTTTCTCATCTGACTGACAAACGCTTTCCTCACCTCTTGCATTCATGTCTCAGATTCTTTTCACCTTTTTGTAGGTTTTCCAAAATACTGAACAAATCTGACATCTCCTGGATTTGCCTCAGTGTAAAATGGCATGACTGTGAAGTCTTGAACTATTTTGTACAGTAGAAAACTGCCTCCCACTCCAGTCTTCTCCAAAGCAGGTGGCAGCAAAACTCACTTTGAATTGTCCTTATTTTTGCAGGTCAGGTTGGAAAGGTTCATGGATGCTGTAGCTGCTGGTTTTATTCTGGAGTTACACACATGACATTAACTTGTTCTTACAAATTCAATGTATTCACAAGTCCTTTCTTCACCTTGGCTTGCTGTCCGTTCTCCAAGGACCACACTCTGCTTTGTTCCAAATGGTTGATGGGTCCGAAAGTATTTTTAGTTGATGCAAGATTTTGTATTTGAACTGGACAGCATGTAGATTCCAAGGGAAATTGATTTGTTAGGATTGTGGAGAGGGAAAGAGGGAATTATGATATCCATGAGATCTCTGCAGGATTAGTGCTGTACTTCTATAGAAGCAAGTGATTATTAGTGAAAACTTCCAATTTATTCTTTAAAACATTGTGCTTCCAGCAAAGAAGAATATTTATTAGCTCAGTTGCAGACAATTCCTTGGGGCTTTATCTTACTGAATCTCCAAACTCTGCAGTAAAATCTGTTATTGAGAGCTAGCATTGGTGGAAATATATGGTGGTATTCAAGGTTTTTTTGAATATTCACCTAGTTCAGGCACATTAGTTACTTTTTATGCTGTTTAGTGACTTCTGGTGTCAAGCCAGCAGAGCCCAAAAGAGAAGAGAGGATTTTGTCTGTCACTGGAAATATAATTAAATGACTTGTTCAAAATTACAGGCCAAGTCCAAGTCTGCAGAGTCATTAAAACAGAGGATTTCTTAAATTTCTGTAGAAATAATTGAGCCATGTTTCTAATCTGTTCTTCTTTCTATCCTTAAATATTGAAGCGTGACTGATAACGGGTTATGGGTTTTTACAATTGGAAACGTCCTGAGAGAAATCCCACATGTAAATGTCAAGGATATAATTTATTAAACATGTTCCATTGTGGGAAACCTTGAAGTGCTTTTCTTGCTCGCTGTGCTAAGTCCAAAAGTAGTGACCTGTTGTTAATTTGAAAGTGAATTTGAGACAGTGAAATTCAAGAGTAGAAAAAGACTGTTACATTTCTGCTTTTATATACACATACTTTTTTTTTCTTTTTGGAAAATCTGAAGTCATTGCAAATTACAAAGCAAACCATGTTTCCACCTTCCAGCTGCTTTTAAGGTATTCTCTTCTCCTGATGGAAAAGCCCAAGAAGTTGTCAAGCACAAACACAAGAGATGATCACAGCTCCATTTTATCTGAGCCAAAAGAGACAACATTTTGACTATTAAAGTCTTGAACAAGAAGATGGAAGATATCAGAGTAGACATCAGTGTTCTGCGCTTTAATTATTCTTCATAGCAATTAATAGTTATTATGCAATTTCTTGCCTCTTCATCAGGGGCACGTTTCCAGCTGCAGATGGTCCATGCACAGTTCTGTGTCACCTCAAGGCTGGAGGAGTCAGATCTGTGCAAGGTCCATGGAAATGAGGTTTTCCTGATGGGAGATCGTATTCCATTGTGTCATGACGGGTTATACATGGATTCACCATTTATGCGTCCAAAGGACCCAATTTATCATTCTGTGGCAATGCCTATTGGTAGATGTTTTCCCCTTTCTCTCACAGGTTACTTGTTCAAATACTTCATTGTATTTAAAAAAAAAAAAAAAAAAATTAAAAAAAAAAAAAATAAACTAAATCCAGTATTTTTTTTTTTTCTCTGAAAAGCTGTGCTGCTTCTTTATCTTTTCTTTCTCTGCTGTTGACAGTGACCTCTCTGGAAAGAAGTCTTCGATCCCTGGGGACCTCGAATGATACTCAAGAGCTGCAGGATGGACTGTGAGTTTATTTTAAATTGTTGCAGATCTTTCTTTGTCCCAGCCTTTTCATTTTTTCCCTCATCTATCCTCACGCTTTCTTCTATCCTTTTATATAGCTGGACACCTTTTTGTCAGGATTACTTCGTTTTTTTCCGTTTCTGTCGGTGATTAATGGTGGTAGGATGTGTATTGATCGTATAAAGCTCTGCTTGTGCTGGTTTCAGGTGGCAGAGAATGGTGTGGAGATAACACAAAAAAGATGACCCACAGTGAAAGACGGCACTCTGTGGTTCTGTAGGTGTTGTTATTTTTCTGTTGCTTGTTGTTTTCTTGTTGTTGGGGGTGGTGATTATTTATTTTTAAAGTGAAGCTGGAGTAGGAAACTCTGCTGGTTTTGGCTGGCATGGAGATAATTTTCTTCACAGTAGCCAGTGTGAGGCTGTGTTTTGGATTTGTAATGAAAGCAGTGTTGATAATCCAGGGATTTTTTAGTTACTGCTGAGCAGTTCTTACAGAGTCAAGGCCTTTCCTGCTTCTCACGCCACCCTACCAGTGAGTAAGGAGTGAATGAGCAGCTGTGGGAGGTTAGTTGCTGGCTGGAGTTAAACCAAAACAGATGTTTGTGTAGCTTTTTCTTTTTTTCCTTTTCTTTTACCCCCTAGTTCCACTTGGCCGAGGTCCATGAACCCAAGAGAAAAGAGAAAAGGGACTTGTGACAGGGGCATGTAGTGACAGGACAAGGAAGAATGGCTTCAAACTGAAAGACAGTAGGTTTAGATTGGATATTAGGAAGAAATTCTTGACTGTGAGGGTGGTGAGGCCCTGGCACAGGTTGCCCAGAGAAGCTGTGGCTGCCCCATCCCTGGAAGTGTCCAAGGCCAGGTTGGATGGGGCTTGGAGCAACCTGGGATAGTGGAAAGTGTCCCTGCCCATGACAGGGGGTTGGAACCAAGTGATCTTTAATGTCCCTTCCAACCCAAACCATTCCACGATTCCGTGAAAAAAAGGAGGGAAGAGGATTTTTTATAGGAGGAAAAGTGTGTTGTGGTGTTGGAAGCTGCATCACAGCATCACGTGGCACAACACAGAAAATGAAACTTGTGTTGCAGTTGCAGTAGATGCAGTTCATTAAACTCCCTCTTCCAGAGCTGTGTATACACAAACCTGTACAGTCAGCTCTCACTGTACGTGTGCTAATTACAGAATTCAAATGGCTTTTCCAAATGTAGCACAGTTTATTAAAGGTGCCTCCCTTCATGCAGCTTGCATGCGAAAACCAGGTGTTGAGGATATGGCTCTGATTTCGTGTGTGTGACTGCAGTTCCTGCTGAGATTTGGCTGTGAAGAAAGAGGAGAATTTGGGGTTTGTTTCTTTATTTGCCTCACGGACTTTACTGACCTTCTCCATGCAATATAAACTCTCAGACCTGTTTGCAGTGTCTCTCCTTTTCTCTCCAATCCGTTGCTTTCATCAGGGCATCAGATCTGCCCTAATTACATATACTCTGTTTTGCAAACCAGAGGATTAAAAATAGTAATAGTCAGAAGATTTTAAAGTAAATTTAGGAGATTGGAGAGGATGTAAGAGTAAAAACTCAGCCTGCAGAGATCGATATAATCAGGAAAGATGTTTACATGTACAAAACTATTTGCAGCGTAAAGCACCTTAATAACTGCTGGAGATTTTTAACCCAGGAAAGACTCTGCACCATGCAGATATTGTGTTTGCTCTCCTAAACTATTCTTTTTTTTTTTTTTTAATTAAAGAATCAATTGACTCTTCAGAGCACTCCAGAAACATGGCTGGATAATTTTCCCCTTTCCTGAGCAGTTACATAAATAGATGCATAAGGCACTAATTGCACTAATTATTTTTTGATCTCAGAATTATCATTAATTGTCCAGATAGTTAATGCAGCTTTTTTCAGTTTTAACCATGCTTCCCTACCCCTGTCATCAGCCCCAGAATTCCTCCAGCTGTCTCCTGGTTCATCCCCTCTCCCCATGCTCTATCAGGTCTCCCATTTCTCCCATTTGACTTCTTGTATCTCCAGACAGAACAGTTCCAGGGTGCTCTGCTGAGGAGGACCAGCAGCTGCCTTCCCCTCAATCCTCCCTTTCTCTCATCCTGTCCTAACACTGACATGTCCTTCCACTGCCCCCCTTTGTCATCACCAGATGCAGGCAAACAGCCTCGAGTGCTCTACAAGAACCTCTGCTTGTCTCTAGTGAGAGCTGCACCAGCAAAAAGCAGCGTGCCATGAATCACGAGAGCTGGCAGGGCTGCATAGATCTCTGCTCAGGAGGGTCAGCTCTTCAGGTGAGACCTTTGGGGCAGTGCTTTCTGCTTGCCCGGCTGCAAATCATGGCTTAATCTTCCTCCTCTGCCACTTGACCCCTTTCCCTCAGAGGCTGATGCATGTCTCTCCTTGAACACCCTCTAGCTTGGAAGATGGGAGTAGTGAGGGAACATGTGGCAGGTTTATAGCCCTGGCTGTTAGGAAAATGATCATGGTTTTGGGTATCTAAGTAGTAAAATTGCCACACTTTCGACTTTCTTAAGTGGCTGTCACTCTGCCTAAAATGAGGCTGCCTAAAATTAGGCAGATGAGGGAAGGCAGAGTATTTGGGAATAGGGATTAATGGTGAATTGTTCTGCCATACAGGACATTCAGCTGTTTTGGACTGTAAACTGCAAACATTTTGCTTACCTAGCTGCAGGGTCCTGCTAAAGCAGAAAAAAAACCCAGACAAAGTTACCTGATTCCTTTTCAAATTCATGTAGACTTTCTACCTCTTAAGAACACGACTCACAAAGGCATCAGATGAAGTCAGGATTCTTACTGTCAGAGTGGGCTGCTCTCTACTCTGAAATGGTTTCTCTGCTTTTGAGAGCTGAGTCTTTCAGAATAAGGATTGTATCTGTGGCAAGTAAATTTGGGAGAGTTCATCCCAAATGGAGTGCCAGCTCTAGTCAGTGAGACAGACTTGGCTGCTGCTGTGACCAGGGTATATGTGAGACCCAAAGTGAATAATCCTGGCCGAAGCTCTTCCCAGAGCCAGCGCAAATATTTGTGTGCTGCATGCTTGGAGCTGGATGTCCTGGCAAGTGAAATGTAAATGCCCATACAAAGCTCTTGGCTGAATGCAACTGGCCCTGGATTAATTGGGAAGGAAGTGGGAGCAAAAGGAAAAAAGGTACATGGAGCTGGGATGTGGGGCTAAGGCCAGGAGGCAAAGCTGAGGCTTTCTCCGGTAGTGCAGGAAAAATCGACTGGTTTGTTTTGTTCTCTGACCTTTGGTTTAATAATCCAGGCTTCCAAGGCATTTATCTGCCTCCTTAACCAGAGTGTGTGGGATGAGTGGGTTCTCCAACATTAGGCACTGAAGGTAATGAGCTTTTAATTTAGGCAAATCAAATTAAACACCCAGGTAGAGCACTGTCCCCAAGAGACAGTGAAAACCAACAACCTCTTTTCTCTTGACTGGTGTGGCTGGTTGGTCTCCCAACATCCTCCACAAAGTGGCTGAAAATAAAAGCATCCCTGTAACCCAGAAAATGCTCTCTGAGAAGTGTATTAGAAGGAGAAAAAATTCAAGAAGTCTTTCATTTTCACACGACCTGACCCTGTCTTATTGTGATATCAAGAAAAACAAAGTGGCCACGTGGGCTGCAAGAGGCATTTGCTGACTACTTGTAAGCCACGAGACTGAGCTTGAAGTGGCAATGAAAGGTCCTTGATGTCCTTTCCTTGGAGGCTGGATGGGTACGGAAGTGATCCGAGCTTTCCAAACCAGGCTGCCTGTACTGCTCACCTCAGAGAGGAGTTTCTCACCTTACTGGACATTTGACCTTATGTCAAGAGGAATAAGAGCATTGAGTCACAATCACAGCTCGTTACCCATTTTCAGGTGTGTCTGGGACAGAGCCCATGAGTCTTCCCTCCGTGGCGTTCTTGGATCCTTCACTAGTCACTAGCAGAAGAATTTGCCTATTTAAGGAGGAGTTATAAGAAGGATATTTTTGGGGCTTTTAGCACTGATGAGATTTTAGCATTGATGAGATTTTCTAAAAAAAAGTGTTGATTTCTCCGGATTTGACGAAAAAAGACTTTTAGCTTTCACCTCACTTTTCTCACTGGTATTAATTTTTTTTAAAAAGTGCACATTATTGAAATATGTAGGATTTTTTCCTGCACCTGAGAGAGAGCTCAGCTCTACATCTTTACAGTGTGAGAGAAGAAACCTGCTTTTCTGATTGAACTGATACAAAATCTTGGTTAAGATTGGCAGAGAATTCCTTTGGCCACAAAGGAGTTTCAAAGTATTTTCCAAATGGAGAAGCTGAGTTTGAGATCTGAGCTGCTTCAGGGTGAGACAATCCAAGAGTCCTGGAAAAGACTGAAGGTACAGCTTTTGTATTGCTGCTCTTACCTGTTTTTTGGTCAAATATTAACTTCACAAAGCACCTCTTTTCTTTGGGCAGGCATATATAGATTGCTAAATTCTTTTAGCAATCTATATATTGATTGAAGGGATTGAAGGGAATTCGATTTTCCTCACCCTTCCCTGGGAAATTTGCATCATCACCAGAAGATTTTTTTGGAAGAGTAAAATCGGTTCGTCGGTTTATTTTGCCACCCTAAAACTGATGGGAGCCTAGGGTGAAGTATTTACAGTTTGGGGTGCTTTTGGGAAGAGAAGCATCCTTGTCCAAGCTGGAAGCTGCTATGAACAGCAAAAGTCAATTAAACTATGGGAATGAGCTCTTCAGGGCTCTCAGGCTCAGTCTGAGGTGCTTTGCTGGATTTGTAGAAGTACTTTTGACCCATGTTGACATTCAGGATAGAATCAGTAAGTTTGTGATGGACTGGGCTCATCTATGAATCTTGCTTGGCACAGGTTGCTACACCGTCTTACGGATAAGAACCTAAAGGTGGTTGCCTACAGTGTCTTGTTCTCTGGAGTCTGCCAAGCTTCAGCTCATCCTGGTAAGGTCAGAGAATCATGGAATGGTTTGGGTTGGCTCTTGAAGACTGTTTAGTTCCAAACCTCCCTTCCATGTGCAGGGGCCTTCCACTAGATCAGGTTCCTCAAAGTCCTATCCAGCCTAGTCTTGAACAAGTCCAGGGATGGGGCAGCCAAAGCTTCTCTGGGCACCCTGTGCCAGGGTCTCACCACCTTCACAGCCAAGGATTTCTTCCCAATTTTCAATTTAAACTTGTCCTTCTCAGTTCAAAATTAATCCCCCTTGTCTTGTCACTCCCTCCCTTGCCCAAAGTCCCTCTCCAGCTCTCCTGGAGCCCCTTTAGGCACTGGAAGGGGCTCTGAGGTCTCCCTGGAGCCTTCTTTTCTCCAGGTGAGCACCCCCAACTCTCCCAGCTGTTTTCCAGAGCAGAGAGGCTCCAACCCTTAGAGCATCTTTGTGTTCTCCTCTGGACTCACTCCCAACAGCTTCATATCCTTCTGATGCTGGTGACCCCAGAAATGGACACAGCACTGCAGGTGGGGTCTCACGAGGTCATAGCAGAGGGGAAGGATCCCCTCCCTTGACCTTCTGGCCACACTTTCTTATGATGCAGCCCAGGATGTGATTGGTGACACTTGGGGCTGTTGAGGCATCCCAGGGTGCCTGACACACATTGGTGGAGTTGGCAGTTTTGGAACAGGACTCGCTGTTCTTTCACTTCTGAAATAGCAGCATTAGGTGTGGCACACTGGGGCATCTCGAGGGACACTCTGTGACTCCCTGAATCAAATGAGGGGACTGGCACTGGTATTTTATCTTCAGGGTGGATGATTAAGACAACTCAGTTTCTCCCCACCTAACTCATATTACACTAAGAAACGTAGTAACCCTTGGCTTTTTGGGGGGAGTTGTGGGGTCATTTGTGCCTTAGCTGGACCGAAGTGGTCTTTGGACATTCCCATGTTCCTCTGGATGCTCCAGAGGACCTGAATAGTTCTCCTCATGGATTGAAGCCTCACCAACCCACTGCAGAGGTGGATGAATCCATGCCCCTCAGCTTTTCTGAATTACATGAAACAATAAAGGCTTTTTTTTCACAGTTAATTTTATCATTTATGTGTATTGTTTCTCTTTTCTTTTCTTGTTTCACCATTGTGTTTGATAAGTTGGAGGTATAGCTTAATTTTTTTTTTTTTTAAACGTCTGTTAAAAAGGTTTTAATTCCTCTGGAATGCAGATTCATTTAGAGTAGAATGATGTTTTAAAGTCATAATTTACGGAAAGAAGATTTGTTAAAGTAAATCAGACAGAAGCTTTTAAGTGTCAGCATGTTTAATTGAGGGTAGGATTTGATAATGTTTTATATGGTTTTGTTATACTGCTTGTAGAAGCTTAAGAAAAAAAAAAAAGATTTCCATAAATATTTTGAAATGTCGTTTTGATTCTGTTAATATGTTAAACCCTTCAAAGTAATACCTTCCCTGTTCAACTCAAAGCAGTCGGATTAACTTTATCTATCCCCCATTTATCGCTACTGGCATCAATTTCTGACAGGAAAAACCTTCTAGGTTTTGGCAGTAAAAATGGGTTGCCAGATTGCAACATTTGCATTTAACTGTATAATACACTCGCTGCCTTAATAACTGTATTTATGTGACAGATCTCACCCTTAAGAATCCCAGAGCTCCAGATATGTGACATCCCTGTGATAAATTAGGAAAGCTGGTGATGAACTGCAGATTGTCCAATGGTGATAAATTCATACACTTCTGAACTGCCTCTCCTGCTTAGAGAGGTCCTTGGAGTATCCCTTCACATGCTTGAGCAGTTTCTAGTGGTCACTACAAATCAATCTGTCAGCAAAGTTTTTCTTTTCAGTGTTTTTCTCCCAAACTGTCCTTGCCAGAGTTCTGAGGTGGCCAGAAACCTTGGCCAAAGCAAAAGCGTCTTCGCACATCAAGGTGGGTTTTGGATGTAGGCTGGGAACTTTAAACCCTGTGATAGAACAATGATTATTTGTTGTGGCAAGGGACGGATCCTCCAGGAGATGACAAAGAATGGTGGCATCTGTGGGATAACCAACAATCTCCTCTTGAAGGTCTCTTACTGCCACTGCTGTTTATGTAATTTTTTTAATGCTTTCATGTCTCAGCTCATGGTTTCTGTCTCCTCCTCAGTGCAGTGGTGAGTCAGAGAATCACAGAAAATCACAGCCTGAGTAAGGCTGGAAGTCACCACAGTGGGTTGTGTTGTTCTTCCTCATGTTCAGGTGGAAATTCCTGGGCATCAGTTCCTGCCCTTTCCTCTTGTCCCATTGCTGGGCCCCACAGAGCAGAGCCTGGTCCATCCTCTGACACCTCACTGCAGATACTGACAGAAACTAATGAGGTCCCCTCTCAGTTGCCTTTTCTTGAGGCTGAACAGCCCCAGCTCCCTTATCCTTTTCTTATCAGAGAGATGCTCCTGTCCCTTAATAATTTTCGTTGTCCTCCACTGGACCCACTCCAGGATCTCTATGTCTTTTTTGTCCTGAGGAGCCCAGAACTGGACACAGCACTCCAGATGTGCCTCACCAGAGCTGAGTGGAGGGGCAGGATCACCTCCCTCAACCTGCTGGATGTGCTCTTCCCGATGCAGCCCAAGATCCCATTGGCCTTCTTGGCCACAAGGCACATTGCTGGTTGTCCACCAGGACCCCCAGGTTTTTCTCCTCAGAGCTCTGCAGAGTCAAGGGAAGAAGAGAGCACTCAATGCTGGTGAAAACTGCGTTGCTTTGGAGCCCAAGCCTTCCCACATATCCTTGTTCCCATCTCCTGTTTGCAGATTTGCCCACTGGCTTTAGGTCCAGCTGGTTAAACACCAGGGCTGTAACATCTCCAGGGGAAATGAGGAACAGGAGAAGTTACCACTGTGTGAGCCCAGGCCCTTGCACATTTGCTCCAAGGATCTGCAGCAGTGTCCTGTGGTCTTTACACCATTTGAAGCACAGATCTGGGTAAAAAATGAGATAATTTTTGTCTTCTGCCAGTGACTAGATACTTGAAAAATAAACCTTCTCCTCACTCCATTCTCCCCTTTGGTACCCCAGGTTAAAAGTGTTCACTCCTGTGGCATCCGACTGGAATGAGAAGGGAACACCCAAGATGTGTGGGTGTTCATGGTCAAAAGGAATGGCAAAGGTCAGAGGGTCCACACAAGCTTACAAAGATTCATTAGTAAATTGCACATTTGGCATGGAAATCAGTATAAATTAGTCCCTGACTTCCTGTCTAAGGAAAAGGTAGTGGGTTTTGAATAGGGAGGTGGGGGGAAAGGGAAGAGAAAGGGATGGATTAAATATGGGGAGAAAGGAAGAAAAGGAGAAAGAGAAGGAGAAAGAGAAATCACCAGTCCTGGCTCCATCATTGATCCAGCTGATGGGGTGTCCAGGATCGTGGGGCATTTGCATGCCCAGGCTTCGTGGGGGTACCTTTTATAGATAAGTTTTCCCTGCTATTTACTCTTTTTCTGTGCATATCAGTTGTCATGCACAGATTGTACTTCTAGACCTGTCTGGAAATGGGTCAGAGCCTTCAGGGATCTTGGATGGTCTTGATCCCCCCTACAGTCCATTCCCCATTCCCAACCTCATTCCTGTGCCTGCACTGTGCTGTGTTGTGCTATCTCCAGAAGCCAGAACCAGGATGTTTTTCCCAGAAAAGTGCTGCCCTACCTCTGCATGGTCCTTTCTCCAGCCACATCCTGGTTTTTCTCATAGCTTATTATTGCCAACAATCCTTGCTTGGCTCCACAACCATCCAGGCATCAGTGTTTGAGACATTCACATTACCCCCCTTAGCTTCTATGCTCCTCCATCTTTCTTTTTGGAAGCCAACTGCATCCCCCAGCGAGCACTCTATTTGTAGCAAGAGAATTTTACACTACCAGAAGTGTAGCTGGATATTGCTATGTGTAAAAATACTGTCGTGTTTGGGGATTTTTTTCATAAATTTATTCTTAGATGTTTATCTGGGAAATGCTGATTTCACACTGATGTTGTTTTTATTTCTTTTTGTTTTATGGGTGACAGAAGGACAAAGAAATAAATAGAATAAAACGTTCCTTCTCTTTTTGTCTCTTGGGCCGCCATGATAGTTTTGCTAATTTTTCAGAAGCTTTTCTGAGATTAATCATTAAAAAATATGCAAATTTCCTCTCTTAATATTACCAAAATAGTAGCTTTTTAATTTGGGGTTTACGTCTTTTGACATTTTCATGTATTAGCAATGAAATGTGGGATATGATTAGGTTAAAAATTGGTGTTTCGAGTCAACAGAGAAAAATTCATCCTTTCTCACCTTGAAAAACAAACCAACTTCAGATATTTTGCCTCTTTCCTCCCGCAGAGTTACAGAAAGTGCAAGACGAGATCACATTCTGTTAGCATAGCCTGCAGAGGGACAATAATTTTATATTTGGGTTGAAATATCCACAGGCAGGAAGTTTATCTAATGACTTGAGATCCTGACTGGGGCGGCTTCCCTCTGGCTTTCGAAATACAAGTTTTGTTAATTTTTTTAAGGCCAAAAAAAAATAATTCTTGGAGGGAGGATAGGACACTACATGTTTATGGTGGGTTCTAATGCCATTCCAAATTCAGCCATGCAGTTCATGTGGATTGGCTGGATGGACCTATGGGATTAGGTTTGTTTAGGGATTCACATGTGGAGTGAGCAGTTGTCAGGGCTGAGCATTCGTTTTTCCAAGGGCTCCTCCAGGGCTCTGGCACAGCAATCCGAACACGCCAATGCTTATTGGAATCCTTCTATTGGCTTTGGGTAAGGTCTGGTTTATCCTTTGAGCCTGGTGCTGCCCATAAAGCCGGGATCAATGGTCCCATCACGGAGAGTGACATTTGTTGTGACCTGTGGCTTTGGCTGATCCATCCCACGTTTCTGCAGGATGTCTGTGGAAGCAATTAGCATCCTGTGGAAGGTCTGCTGTGCTTGAGGGGGGAAAAAAGAAAGACAAAAAGTAGAGTCCAATCTCAGAGCAGAGTACAAGGATTTGCTGATCTGCTGCTTGCTGGGGAAGTCACTCTGGGACACATATCTGCATTTTTTTCCTGCAGTGATTTAATGGATGATTCCTTCCACACTGTGCTCGATCAGGAATAAACCCTCTGAGCAGACACCCCTCCATCTGCCCACTGCAGGGGGCACACCAGGGGTTAAGCAGATCTTTAAGTTATTTGTGTGGACATTGGGTGCTTAAACTGAGTAAGGAGATGTTTTTTGGCAAATAACACTTCCAAGTTCAGCACTATTGTGAGGTCAGAAGGAAATCACAGAACCATAGAATGGTTTGGGTTGGAAGGGACCTTAAAGACCATCCAGTTCCAAATCCCTGCCCTTGGCAGGGACACCTTCCACTAGAGCTGGAAACCCATAGGGGATGTTTAAACCCCTTTTCCTGCCTTGTTTGAAGTGAAACTGGATAAGGCAGATAAGGATGGTCTTTGGGAGAATGTCTTGGAGAAATAGAAGTGAATAACGCCAGGTGGAAACAGAAAAAAAAGAAGAAAAGAGAAAAGATGGAGAAAAGAGGAAAGAGGAAAGGAAAGGAAAGGAAAGGAAAGGAAAGGAAAGGAAAGGAAAGGAAAGGGAAAGGAAAAGGAAAGAAAAGGAAAAAGGAAAGAAAAGGAAAGGAAAGAGAAAGAAAAGAAAAGAAAAGAAAAGAAAAGAAAAGAAAAGAAAAGAAAAGAAAAGAAAAGAAAAAAGAAAAGAAAAGAAAAGGAAAGGAAAGGAAATTTTAGTGCAACATTGACTGGTCTTTCGCTAATGTCGCAGCTTTTTGTCATTTAGCATGTGAATCAACAGATTTACTCCAGAAAATAATTGTGATCAGCCATGGGTCCACAACATCTTCTTGGATAACAAAGCTGAAGGTCAAGTGTTCAACAAACAGATGTGTTTTATTTTGAAATAATTGAAACCTCGAGGGGATTATATGTGTTTACCAGGATATTTTATGTTGCTGTCTGCTTATATTCTCTTTGTTCACAAAACACAGATAGGATTTGTACATGGAGACTTTCCCTGCTCGCATCCTGTGATCTTCATGCATTCAGTCTTGCACAATAATGAACAAGTAATGTCATGCTACTTTTCTAGATTGCAGTGTCACAAAATGGGAATTTTCTTTCTAGATTGAAGATAATGAATGGGAAAAAAAAAAATTTACTTCCCAGTGTATATCCTTAGGGATTAAACAAGCTGACGGGCAATTTTCAACCTCCTTTTAAAGTTGTTTTTTTTTAGTATTGATGCAGTAAATAATTACAGAAGGTTCAAACTGCACACTTGACTCCCTGCTCTTTGCAGCAGTAAACAGCTCCATGAAGTTTGAGTGGTTTTGAGTTTTGAGTGCCACGAGTGCTCTGCTACTTGGTCCCATAGCAACAATGAGGTTATGAAAGGTGCAGACAAAGCAAACTTGTTACAACATTCAAGAGTGTTTTGTTTCAGCTATATTTCTTCTTTTCCTTCCCTTAAGCTGCAGGAAATGTTAACCCTGTGTGCCAAAGTCTTGTCTAACACTCTCTTGGATGATGTTATAAATTATACCCCCTTCTGGGAAAAAAATGAATAAATCTGCTGCCTTGAGAGGAGGTGACTATGGCTGGAGTCCAGTCTTGCTTCTTGGAGGCAAAACCTGGGGAGAAATACAAACACAGCAGCAGGAGATGGAGCAGCAGCTTTTGTTTCTGGTGCTGAATCCCAAGAGGTGCAAACTGAAAAATCCTGGCTATGGCCAAAAATAGAATGTAGCTGATCTGTGCTGTCTGGTGAGCTTGCACCACCCTTGAGTGAAAATGCTGCTCCTGGATGTGTTTTTGAGCATGGCTTTGTGCAGCACTTCAGGATTTCGGAGAAAGCTGATGGAGAGGACTGACAAAAAGGTGTAAAAGAAAAGGGGTGACACAAGTTGCTGTTGGATCAACACAAACGATGCTGCCTGCAGGATGGGGGAGGTAAATTGGTGTCACTTTTTCAGGTGAACTTGTCCCTGGTGGAAGGAAGGGGATGAGAGCAGAACGAGAGCCCTGCACTGCAGTTGCAGGCACAGATGCAGATTCCACACCTCAAATTCTGGGTTTATTTCTGAGCCCCTCATGACAAGAAGGACACTGAGGGGCTGGAGCATGTCCAGGGAGGAGCAACAGAGATGGGGAAGGGGCTGGAGTTCCTGGAACAGCTGAGGGAGCTGGCAGGGGCGCAGCCGGGAGAAAAGGAGGCTCAGGGGGGACCTTGTCTCCCTACAACTCCCTGACAGGAGGCTGTAGACAGGTGAGGGATCTCTTCTCTCAAATTGCAAGCCATAGGACAAGAGGAAACAGCCTCAAGTTGTGCCAGGGGAAGTTTTGATTGGATATTAGGAAAAACTGTGCATTATCAAGAATTGGAACAGGCTGCCCAGGGAAGTGGCTGAGAGAGATTCCCTGGAGAGATTTAAAAGACAGGCAGATGTGGCACTTGGGAACATGGTTTAGTAGTGGGCTTGGCAGTGCTGGGTTAGCAGTTGGAGTTCATTATCTAAGGGGTCTTTTCCAACAAAAATGATCTATGATTCTCCAGCCCTGACAGTGCAAACCTGTCTGAACCAGGAGAAGCTGTGGTTGTACTGGCAGAGAGCAGCCCTGGCTGGGGCAGAGCAGGAGTTTGGGCACTGTTAAAATGATTGTCTGTGGATGGACTCCCAAGAACTGAAAGAAGTTTGTGAAGTCAATACTTTGGGAGCTTCCTGCTTCTGTGCAGGATTGCAGCAGTTTTCCCATGTGCAGCTCTCTGTGCACTTTTTTTTTTCCCTTTCAGTGTAATTACCCTGTAGCAAAGCCTGGTGCCTGACATTTGGGCTGTGTTCGTGGTACTGCACGTGATTGCAGTTGTGTTATTGTACAGCCAGGTTAGAGATTAAATCATCTCAGCTGGTTCAGCTGGGGCTGATGGATCATTTCCCTACAGAGACCATTGAACAGTCTGAGGTAGCAGATTGCAAACGGGATTTAGTATGGGTTGGTATTAACTGCTGAGATGTCTGAGAAGGTGGGCAAGACAGCTGAATTATTTGCCAAAAAGCAGGTGACAGCAGCAAGTTGACAGGAGATTTAGATTATAACATTGATAAAGCTCCTCGGTCTCTCCTGCTTGATTTGCCACTGGAGTAAGAAGGAAAATCCAGCTATGTCACATTGTCTGGAGAGCAGAAATGAAAGGAAGTGAGATTATTGAATTGCTGAGCATGGAAAATTCCCCCAAGCTCTGCAGAATAATGTGTTTTAGTGATGCTGTACAGTTTATAAAGGTCAGTTTGCACTTCAATTACAAATCTAGGTTTAAATGTTGTAAAGGACGCGAGAAAAAATAGTGATTTCTTTCTTTTTTTTTTTTTNGCTGAATTAAGCTGATTTCTTTCTTTTTTTTTTTTTTTTTTTTTGTAATTACCTCTTGGAATGCTGGTAATATTTCAGACTCATTTGTAAAAAGATTTTTCAGTACTATAGCAACAGGCATTTTAAAAGCCTCGGTAGAAATGCTGAAAATCTAGGTCCTAGTTTTATTTCTTCATTTTACAGATGGAGAAAAGAAGCCTTGTGAATTTTTAAGGTTCTACAGTGAATTAATCACAAAGTTGGGGAGCAGTCTATTATGAAAGATTTAGTCAACTACCAAACCAAGTTTAAATAAAAGAAGCCATGATCCTTTTTTAATTTTTTTTTTCAATACTTCTTTACCAGCATTTTGGTTGTTAATCATCTTTATTGAATATGATTTCACACAGACCTGGGAGTGCAGGCTCTTTGCATCCTGGTTAATTCTAGAGCTGACTGAGCTGACAAGAGAAAAGGTTTCCCGCAATGAGCAAATGACAAGGGTAAAAAAAAAAAAAAAAAGGAATAACCTTTTCTCCTGAATAGAAATGATCAGAATAGGGTAAGAAATGTTAGTTTTAAAGTAGGTAAGGAGATGCATTTTACCCAGGCGCTCCCTTCCCAAGGATGGCAGCAGTCCCATGGCTCCATATGAATCTGCTTTTCCTGGCTGTGCCTGAGTGACCACACTGCTAATGAGCCATAAAAAGAGACAGCAGGGTCACAGGGTAAAGGTTGCTGCATTATGGGGCCAGAACATGCTAATTACAGCCCTGAAAAGTGAATTTGAGTGGATCCCTGTAAATTACTACATTTCTCAGGCTGCGAGAGGCAGATTTTTTTTCCTCTTCCAGCAGCTGAGGAAAGCTGCCTCCCTTGACACGTGTGCTGCAGTCTATTTTATGTGTTTTTTCGTTCAACCAATTATGCCTGTGAGATGGACAATTAAAAAAGCATCTGTTTTTATGGCAAGAGCACGGCTGCCTCTGGCATTTTATGTGCCGTAGCAGGTCTGTACCTAGGGGAGGCAGATGAGGGATGGAAAACGTGGTCATGAGGAAATAAAAAAGAAAAAGAAATCTTTGAAAGTTCTCTTCTAGAAGCTGTTGGCTGGNAGGTCTGTCTGTACCTAGGGGAGGCAGATGAGGGATGGAAAACGTGGTCATGAGGAAATAAAAAAGAAAAAGAAATCTTTGAAAGTTCTCTTCTAGAAGCTGTTGGCTGGGTGTGCACCCCCTGAGCTGCCTGGCTAGATTCAACAGCAAAACGCTGGACAAAAGGGTGGACAATGGAGTTGCTGAGAAGCTGGTCCCTCTGGTTTGCGGCTGATGTTCTTGGGATGAGAGGTTGGGTTGCGGCACTGGAAATATTTTTGGGCATCAGACCAGGCACGTGCCACCCAACACAGTTCTTGTAACAGGCACACAGCCTGAGGAGGGAAAGGATCCTTCCGCCCCTGGGGAAACATGGGATGGATGGATGCTTTGGATGGAGGTGGTGGACCTCAGGGTGGTTGCTTTTCCCTGTCCTGCCTTGTAAGAAATTCCACAAGGCTCATTGCTATGGAAGGAAAGAGAAGCCAAAAGATATAGGACAATATTTGTCGTGTATTTCCATGTGTCCAGGCCTTTGGGCTGGGGGGCTGGCACATGAGACACCTTAATTCCAGGAGCTGATCTCAGCTTTGACATCTGACTCCACACAAAATTCATGCCCAAACCCACCCACTTCCAGTAATGCATCACTTTCCACCGTGATTTCTTCTGTATAGGCAGGTGTGGGCTTTTGGATCCCATCTCTTCCCAAATCTAAGCTCATTTTGCAGGCTGAGCCAGGAGAATTTGGGAGATGGGTTGTGGTGCTGCCACTCAGTAATCCCAGTCACACTCAGAGCCGTGGCCATTGCCCGAGGGAGAAGTGCTCCTGTACACGTCATTTCTGCTGTTCAGTGCTTATTAGTCACAGCCAAGGAAATGTCAGCTATGTTTCATCCTAATTTTTATGAAGCCGCTTGGGCTTGTTTTCTTTCTGCTCAAGCAGTACCACCAACAAGCATTATTTTAGCATTTACCTGTTTGTTTTTTTTTTTCCAGGTGTATAATTTGAGATAATTTGTATATGTAGGTGTGTGCATATATATTTGTGTCTATGTACACTACATAGACATTCTTATATAAATATGTAAAATATCTTATCCATATAAAACAATCATTTTGGTTTGTGTTTTCAGGCCTCTCGTTGTGTCGGTGTGTCTGTTAGGCAGGCACATTGATTTAGGCATGGAAAAAGATGAAGTGAAAAAAAGATTGGGGTTTTCATTTATCTAAACCCCGATTCAGGGACACAGTTTTGTGGCCAACAGAGCACTTGCAGTTCCTGATCCTGCTGCAGTAATTTCTACTCCCACTGAAAAGCTTCTCTTGCTCCATCTTGCAACATAGAGGTAACAGATGTAAAAATACAACCTGCTCTAGTGGAAAGTTCCCTGCCCATGGCAGGGGCGTTGGAACGAGACAATCATTAAGGTCCCTTCCAACACAAACCATTTCATGATTCTAATAAAGAGATCATTTTATGTGGATAGCAACAATATATAATCAGTTATACACCTCCTCTTCTATTTCTAATATGTAAAGTTCATTAAATATTGAATATTTTAGTATTGGGCTCTTCTCTCATTCAAGACTGCTGACCATTTTTCTTTTTTTCTCCATTGTTTAGAAGTGAAATGAGTATGTAGTGAGTACTCTTTTCACACTTGTCGACTGGCAAAATGATGAATAAAGAGGAAAAAAAGAGATGCTCGTGCTTGTCAGTGATGCCTATATTCTACTAAAAGCAAACCACATTATATTTTCTTGTGAAGATATTCCTGAATCCAGCTGCTAGGCCACAGAGTCATTGTGCAGGTCTCAGAAATCCAGAGCATCTCTATATTGCTGTTGCCCAGATTTCCTTTTCAGAGAAAGTACATTTTCCCTAGACTGGTCCGAGCAATTTTCCCAATCTACCCATCCAAATAATACACATAAAACCACAGAAGCACCTGCTTCCCTCTCTGCATTCAGCAGGGGCTGCGACATGGAGAGGGCTGGGAAGATCTGGTTTATGCATGAGCTGCTGTGCCTGCTCAGCAAAAGGAGATGATTCCTGTGCAGATGGGTAGTGCTCCCGAAAAACGCACCTTGGTGGATTGCCTCTCTCATCCCTTCCCTCCGTATTTTGCAGGACACAAGGCAGGCGACAGCTACCCAGGATCAAAGTCATTTATTGCTGCGTAATTGCACAGAGGATGGTTCTATTATTTACAGATTTGCTGCTCATGAGGGATTTTGCCTTGAGCTGTGTTCAAATGGATCTTTTCCCTAAATTTTTGGAGGGGACTGGTCAAAATCAAGATGTAGTTCTTTGTTGGCTCAGCCCTAACTTCTTATTATCTTCTAAAGCATTAAAAAATTATTCAGCGCTGATTAGGCTTAAAATAAACAAGCTGTGACAATAAAGCTGTGCAAAGAGCTGCTTCCTTTCTTGTATAATGCAGGATGCTCTGAATAGTTCAACAGGAACCCTCCTGACTGGATCATGGCCAAATCTGCTGCTTTTGCATGTTGATTAACACCTGGACAGGAGTATTTATGGAGGGGAATTGGAACTAGATGATCTTTAAAGTCCCTTCCAACCCAAACCATCCTGTGAGAGGCTCCACAGTTCCTGGTGGGACATCCTTCTCTGAAGCTTCTCTGTACAGAATATTCTTATCATCAGCAGGAGCTGTTGGACCTATGGAGAAAATGTGGTAGCTTAATAAATGATGATACAGGCAGCCTTTTATTCGTAAATGATGGAGCGGATGAAGGCACAAAGAGGGGAGTAGGAGCTGAAGGAGGCATTAAATCTGGCATTTGTGGAGTGGGAAAATCATCAGCGTGAGGGGGAGCTGGAACATGATGGACTGTTTATTGTGAGAGAGGAGAGATTTATGACGAGCGTGTGAACGGCTCAGTGTTTTCCCCATTGCCTTCTGTTTTCATGGAGGAATAGAGTTTCTAGCTGAAACCAAAGTTTGCCTAAGCAAGAACAAAACAGTGTTCAGAGAAACCAGGAAAAAAATACATAACGTAAGTAAAGAACCTCGTATTACATTTTAAACTACCCTTGGCACAGTGTAGGATGGTTGTAAAATTGCAAAGATGCCTGGAAAACACAAACTCGGAATAATTCCTGGGTGAAAGAAAGAACAGGATCAGCTTCAAAAGAATGCTATACATAATGAAGTCAGAGAAAACAGGGAAAGCTGACTCCATCCTTTCTGTTTGTACCCATAAGCATCATGTTTTTCAGGCTTTTTTCAGGCCCTTCTTCCCTCTCTCATCGATGGGCTTAACAAAAATCACTCCCTTCTTTCATGACCTTTCTTATGGCTTTTATAGATCAATTTCTTCCACGTTGGTGGATGCAGCAGCACGTTTACACTTTAACCTACCTGCCTTGTATCCTTATTTATTATACTTGTGAATTTGCTGTGTTTTCTGGGGCATTTTTTTTAATATTTTGCTGGCTCAAAGACTTGGTCTCATGAGAAGCAACTGAGGGAGCTGGGGTTGTCTAACCTGGAGGAAATGAGGCCCAGGGGAGACCTTTTTGCTCCCTACAATTACCTAAAAGGAGGTAAGGTGAGGTGGGTGTCAACCTCTTATCCCGGGTAACAAGCGTCAGGATGAGAGGAAATGGCCTCAGGTTGCACCAGGGGATGTTTAGGTTGGGTATTAGGAAAAAAATCATTGTGGAAGGGGTTGTCAAGCATTGGAAAAGGCTGCCCAGGCAAGTGGTGGAGCCGCCATCCTTGGAAGCGTTCAAAAAATGTGGGATGTGGCACTTGAGGACCAGGTTTAGTGGTGAACACGGTGGTGGTGCTGGTTGATTAATGATCTTAAAGGTCCTTTCCAACCTTAACAATTTGACGATTCTGTGATCTAATATAATCACATATAGTGACTTTCTTAATTAAATGCTGGTTTCATGGATACTTTAGTTCCTTGTGACAACTGAGGACTGGTTTTATAAATGGTTCCCTTGACTGGAGCTGTAAGATCTTAGCAAAGCACACACCTATAGGCAGGTGTCTGCTCACCTGGGGATTGTCTGACATTTATATGCAGCCATTTGTATATTTTTTTCAGCATTTAAAGAGGTGCTGCTCGATACATAAATATCTGAGGGATTCCGGAAGATGCACACACCATTTGTGGAGATTTGTATTTTCCTTCAGTAGTGGGTTCAGGTTATTTTGTGGGTTTGTTTGTTGGGGTTTTTTAGGGACTGGAGTGATTTTTAATTCAATTTACTTGTGACAGCTGTGATTACTCAATATGCAAAACAACAATGAATAGATTATTTTTAATTCTTTTTTTAATCATTTTCTCCTCTTTAGTTTTTTTTTTTTTTTTTGCTGTTAACACGTGGCTGTGCAGTCTGAATTGTGTGTATGGTGCAAAATTTAACTCTGACTTTTGAAATCCAGGTTGGTGAGAATAAGGACAAGCAGAAAAAAGAAAAAGCAGAAAAAAAAAAATAAAATCCTTTGTTTCCTATGAGCCCTTAAGACTGGCTCCACAGCCATCCCAATCCCGATTTTATTGAGAGGAGAGATTTTAAGAAAAAAATGTTCTGTACGTCTAGAACTAGAATGCAGTAAAACAATTCCTCTCTGAAATTTCTTCAACCTCATGCTTTGTGCATAACCCGAAGTTATTTCATTATTAAACAATTTGTTTCAATGTCTTTAAAGTGCTGTAATGCAGAGTGAATAATGTGGTTTTCAAGGAGTGAAACAGAGGAGCCCTGAGCACCCCCATGCCCCTAACAAAGCCTGTGACATGGACAATATTTGAGGCTTTAAGCTTTTAGATGATGTTGGCATCTCCCTTTTTAAAGGTCTAGGAACAATAGTCCAAACTGTTTTAGCCAACCAGTTTCCAAGCATCTTTTTTTAGGAGAAAAACAGGAATGCTTGGATAAAGAAGGACATATCAAGGCTGTTGTCCATCCCTCTTCTCATTCCCAGTCTCCAGCTTTGTCCTCTGTCCTCTGACAGAAGTATTACTGCACTTCCTGGGTGTAGACCACTCCTTAATGTGGTAATTAGGGGATGCCTGATTTAAACACACTAAAAAAGGCCTGCTGCCATTTATTTACTTATTTATTTTGGGGCTTTATTCATTTCTTTGCTTTGATAAATAACCTGACTTGTTTGAAAATGTGGAAAGTTTAAAGCTTGTATTTCTGCAGCCCTTCTGGGGTGTCCCTGCCCCATTATGGTTCTGTTTTATTCCTCAGATAAAAAGCTCTGTTATTGCCAAATAGTTTGTTCTGTAAATTTACATTTCAACAAGAAACAAACAAAATAAATTATATTATACTGTGACAACAAATGTTCTATAAAAATTAATTTGGTTTACCCTTCACCCTGGGGAAGTAGCCAGGCTTAAATTTGTTTTTTGACTCGAGTTCTTGACTAAAGCCAGTGTTTCTGGGTAAAATATTACAAGTGAAGTTCCAGGCTTAAAATAATTCATCACAGCCTGAGCATTTGGTTTGGCACATACCTAAATTTATCTCCACCCTGCCTTCATTGCAGCGATGTCCGAGCTCCTGGTATTTATTATGGTTTTAGTCAGCAGTCCTTTGAATAGCAAAACAAGGTGTGTAAAACTCCCACAGTGTTTGCTTCGCTGGGGCAGCAGCTGTGCCAGAAGCAGCTGTAGTAGTGGGAAGAATGAGAGAGATTGCTGGGAGGGATTTCAGTCACTGTCAGGATCAGTATTTCATTTCCAAAGCAGGGCTGTGTCTCTCAGGGCAGGTCTGTAGCAGTCGTCTGGGGACTGGAGGATCCAGCAGATCAATCCCATCAGTTTTCCTGGCAGCATGTCCCTGGCATCTTCCAGTCATCCCAACCTTGCAACACCACAAGGCTGTGCATTTCGTTATTCCCCAAATCTTGTTGGGGGCAAAAGGGAGCACAATTGTTTTATTCTTAGTCCAGTTTTATTGTTTTATTGTTAGTCTAGTGAAATTTTTCACACTCTTGTTCAAATTATTTATTGCTACAGTTCATTAATTAATAATACAGTTAAAATTGTTATTGCCAATACTTTTGTTTTGTTGGTTCCCAGTTATTCAGGTTTTCTGTTCTTTTTTGTCTCTAAATTAAAGTCCTTACCTTCCCCGAAGTTCTTACCTGTTTCACAAGGCAGCGCTGCTGATGATGACTTGAGGGGCTACCTAGAAACAGAGACTAGACAGGAATAAGGGAATAAAGGTGGATATTTATTTAAAAGGCCTTCAAAGGTACACCCAGGGGAGCCAAAGGCCACATCCAAGCTGGACCCCAAGATGGACGATGAGTCACGAGTTCTTCCAACTTTTATAGGTTTGGTTCATCTGCATATCAGCATAAATTCACCAATTAAAACTTTAGCTAATGATGTGATTTATTTAATTTCTCCACCTCTCTAGAGGCCCTGGTTTACACCTTTTGGGCCTAGGACAGCCTAAGTGTCCTTGAACAACAAGCTCAGAGAGGCTTTGTTATGTCTGTCTGGCATAAGAGAGCAGCAGCCAACAGGCTACAAGAAACTTCAGAGTTACACACTAGGCAGCACAGGATTTAAAAATATAAAAGCTTGAACCTAAGACATCACTGCCGTGAGCTGTGATGAACCACGGTGAGCTGTGTTGCAGACTGGGATTGCTGCAATTCTCCTGTGCTTGCACTCATCCACACCTCATTTTAGTCCAGGCTTTGCACAGAGTAGTTACCTGTTATTTCTGTGAGCTGACGCAAAACCAGAACAAATTTGGTTGGTGATTTGACAACAAATTTTGGTCGGTGCAATTGTTATTGCACCTGAAATAAGCTCAGATGAGCTCAGGTCAAGACAAGTTCAGACCACTCCTTGAGACCCTGCACTGTCAGGTCAGGCCAAAAACTGTGGTTTTTTGCTAAATGATGGCAAAATCATATTTTCTGACTACTTTTCTGGTCAGACCAGCAAGCAGAAACAGCAAATTTTGGTGTGACTAATTAAAAAAAAAAGTGACAACCCAGGTTATCCCAGAAAACAGGATTGACGCCCATTTTGAGACTGTGTTAAGAGCTAAGGTCAGTGTAATAAATGACTCTGTATTATGCCCAGTCCTTCCAGATTTGGGAAATGATTTTGAAATAAGGAATGAATGACTCTGAGTGACCAATGTGTCCCAAATTAGAAATTACTTTTGAGGATCAAGCATTATAGTTCTAAAAAGGCATAATCCTGGTGACAGGTTTGGAGTGTAGCCCCTCTTTTCCAGGGTTATTCACTTAATCTGAGGGCAAGCAACAAATGGTGCTTACTATTCAATATGTAGAACAAGCAACCAAAAGATCTATAAGTTTTTTTATTGTCAAAGACTCTTCTTGTTCTTTCTTCTTCTTCGCCTTCTTCATCTTCATCATAATATTGAATATTTGCACAAGTGTCTGTCCTTGGACAAAAAGAAGGATGTGCTCTAGAGAAAGAGTGTTGAGGACTTGCATAGTTTAATTAAAGCTGGTTTTATTTTTTTTCTTAATTTAGGGTGTAGGCAGTGGCCACTACTTTTTCATGCCTGGTAAATTGAAAATTACTCCCATTAAAAGGAAATATCAAAGAGAAAACATTAGCTCTGTCATTTTTCCATGCAAAGATTCCCTTCATCCTGCCTGTTCTTCTCTTAATAAAAGATTTTCCTGCCCAAAGGATTATACTGCTCATGTGCAGCTCCCAGTAACACAGATTTAACTTTGTTTATCCCCACCCTTTTGTTGTGGATTCAGTTTTATGCTTTTGTGTGTTTTATCCCCTCTTCCCAGACTGGGTTTTACCTTTGCTTTTATAAGTGGCAAATAGATATAAAGTGATGGAGATGATTGATGGAGATGTTTGGCGTTTTGGGCAGGATAATGCTCCTCTCCCTCTCACAGCTTCTGATTCACCCCTGGTTTTTTGGGGGAGTTTGTTTTTTTTTTTTTTGTCTTTGTTTGTTTGTTTGTTTTGGGGTTTTTTTGTTGGGTTGGGGTTTGTTTGTTTGTTTTCTTTTTTGGTTTGGTTTGATTTTTTTTTGTTTGGTTTAGTTTAGGACCTTCTGGGAGTCTCCTAGAGTTTCCTTCATTTTTTTGGTGCTTCTTCCAATTCCTCCTGCGCTTCTTGATTTACCTCAAAAGATCTTCCACTGTCGTCTCCTAAGTCTTTTGATTGTCCTGGCACTGAACTAAACTATGGGGAGATGATTAAACTAATGAGAGTTAAAACATTTTGTCTTTCTCTGCCTGGCAGGGTGGTATTAAAACTCCCAATTATCAGCTGCACACACTGAATCTTAAATTTCATATAAAAATACAATTTGTTAATTAAACTTTCTCTGTCACGAACATTGGATTAGTGCTGGTGGCTCATTACTTGTCTGAGGACAGCCTGGGTGGTGATCAATCGCTCTGGGATGTGCAAATAGGTTTGTTGGGACTGACCTCCATAATCCAGTCTTTGAGGGAGATGGGAGGAAAAGGCTTTTTCTCCCCAGGGGCTACTTCAAAGCCAAGTGTGAGTTACTGAGATGTCAAAATGGGAGCCCTGGTGTGTGCTCACAGAAGACAAAGAGGATGGTGCTGATCTGTGAAGAGGAGGGTAGAGGGACACTCCTGCAACCCAGTGAGTCACTGTTTTCATTCCATGAAAAGTGTCTCCAGGGAAACCACAGATTGGTAACAGCCAGCTCCAGCCATGGGAATGCTGTTTTTTACCTAAACAAGCCCTGTGGGCTGAATGCAGCTCTTGGTGGAGTAAAGCTCGTTTGATTTGAGGATGGTGCTGGGGATTCAAAGTGTTCATAGTCGTGAATACAGCGAAGAAAAATCAGCAGGGGTCAAGGAACCAACCACTCCCTCCAGAGCAGCTACACATTCCCAGCCCAGCCTGCCTCAAAACATCTCTCATCGTCTCCCACTTCCTCCAAGGCTGTGACATGCCATCAGGGGTGGACATAAATTTCATGGCTCATCCAGAATGCCAAGGCTGTGTGACCTTGCCTTGACTCTGCCTTTCAGAGACCAAATTTGAGGTCCTCAGCACTCTGAGCCCCTTCCTCCCCTCCGCGCACAGCTGAGCTGCGGTGACATCCCTGCTCCTGCCTCACCACCTCCTACACAGGCAACAAGGCAGTGAGGGGGACCTGCCTGTTTTGCAAACGAGTTTCCTCTGCTGAGCCTCAAATTAGAAGTGGCTTTTTTTTTCCCCATTAATTTTCTTGTATTAATGGAAAGGAGAAGAAGAGTTGTGATGCTGCGTGCGACAGCAGCCTTATTGCTGGGTTTGCAAAGCAAGGCAGAAAAGCAGCACTTTCTGGGGGTATAAAATGAGGAGGAGGAGGAGGACTGTGTGAGCAGACCAAGCTTAGGCTTTGCCTTGTAAAGACAGATATTTCAGCACTGTGCCGTTCAGGGAGACCTGGCCTAGCTCAGTCTGGGTGTTAAAGAGTTGGCATCTTTTATTAGACCAAGTGTTAGAGTTGTAAAAATAGATAAGTTTCCTTCAGGTGTACAAGAACTGAACTTTTGTAGGCCTAAAGCTTCTTCCAGCTCTACCACTTGTTTTGATGAAAAAAAAGTTCTCTCTGCCTAAAGATGTCCTACATTTGTTCTCAGACCAGAACAACTACAGCAATTTACTATTTATTACCTGGGGAAAGGAGGGAGATTATCCCGGGTACTCTGGAAGAAAAACCTCCTTTTTCTGCAGGTGGTTGGGGCTGCTGTGATTCCTGGGTGGGACTGGATTGCAGTGCAGAAACTTGCAAGCTGCTCTGCAAAAACTTCCCTTCCCTTGAACATGTAACTTAAAGGGTGGAAAATCTAAGGCAAGCTTTAGATTTTAAGGCTGTCAGCTGAAGCACTGCCTGCCTTGCCTCTCTCCTCTGGCACTGGGTGGTTGAAGCCAAGAGGAGTAGGACAATAAATTTCTGCGGAGCAGAAGTTGCTGGAGGGAGAAAAGGAGATTGTCTCCTTTGAATGGCAGAGGGAAAAAATAGCAGCTAATCCTTGCTCTGTTGAGCAGACAGGTGAGGTGTGTTTGCAGGGCATAGTGACAGCTGTAGTAAGCAGTTCAGTGCACTCCTAGGTATGAGTCCTTCAGTCCAACGTCACCAGGATATTGAATGGTATAAGAAATAATAATAACCATAGAATGTCATCATGTGTATCTCATGCAGCCCTTCCCTTCCCTGAAACATCCCTGAAACTTCCCTTCCCTTCCATCTCTCCTCTCCTCTCCTCTCCTCTCCTCTCCTCTCCTCTCCT
>VZTE01000758.1:1371453-1392459 GCA_013397775.1 Eulacestoma nigropectus
CCTCCCCTCCCCTCCCCAACAATGTGGAGCTGAAAATTCTGCGATTACACTTTCCCTGATGCCTTCCATCCCATTTCCATTTAAAAGCAGGAATGTCTAAATGCCATCCTAGCTCTCCTTAGGCAATACCTGATGGGAGGAGCAGCCTTACCGTTGTCCTGGCATTGAGCAGGAAATCGCTGGCTGAAGGCTCTCTGTGGATTAGCAGGTCAGCAATGTGAGCACTTGGCAGTGAGCAGAGGTGGCTCTTCCGTGGGCAGCATGGAAGAAGACTGGGTGACACAAAATCTTGGTTTTCAGCTGGCAAAATGTGGAGGCTTAGAGAAACAGTAAAAGAATTAAACCAGAATTGGAGCTGTACTTGGAAATGTGGAAAAAAGTGTTTGTGTTTGGTAGCTTATATTTCCTCGAGTTCTTCAAAGGACTTCTTCAAACAAAGATTTTGGTTTTTTGGGCCCCCAAGACAAGAAGTATGTCGACCTGTTGGAGCGAGTTCAGAGGAGACCACAAAGATGCTCCAAGGGCTGGAAAACCTCTGCTTGGAGACGGGCTGGGAGAGCTGAGGGTGTTCACAATTATTTTAATTCTCTCTTTTAACTAAATCCTGGAAATATTTTTCTCTCTCTCACCCCCAAAACCTTCCACAGGAGAGTGCAGGGGACAGGCAGAGCCATGAACAAGAGGAATTTATGGAACTGAGCAGTCTGGTTTGTTCCTCACACTCCATCTGTTTACTTCCAGTATCCTTTATCACATTTTATTTACCTGTTGCCAGTTTAACTTTTTTAGGGGAAATTCCATGGGTAGTATTTGCCTGGTTTCTGTAAGGACGTCAAAACATTAAGACTCTCTAAAATACTGTATTTGCTTAAAATAAGCAACCTGCCAAAAAAAAAAAAAAAAAAAATTCAACAGAGGAGTTCTTTATCTGCATTGTGTGGGGGATTGAGAAACCCTACTGATGTTGCCAAAGCTATTTTAAGCTATGAGAACACAATACATTTGAAAGTTTAATTGCTTGCTGAATAATGTAAGCTGTCAAAATAAATACTCAAGGTCTTGCATAAAGGAGAACATTAGGAAAAAAAAATAAAAAAAAGACAAAGCAGAAATGTGAAGTCAGTCAGAAGTGGAATCACACTTTAACCCAGCATTAGCAGCACCTTTATTTCTGCACTCAGTAATTGCAGCAACAAAAAGCCAGCAAAGGTTCCAGGGGTAACACTCTTTATTTTCTAAAATATTTAGAAATAGGTGGCTGGGTCCCACAAGTGTTACTGCTCAGCGATAACCTCCCTCTCCCAAAGCTGATGGGATCCAGGCTGCTTTTTCCTCTGACTAACTAGAAGGAACAGTTAAACTCCATTATGCAGCTGATAAAAGCTCTCACCCTGCAGAATGCAAAGGAAACGAGACTGGAGGGGTGGCTGTGGAAGCACTGGGATGGACAGGAGGCTTTGGACCACAGAGCTTGCCAGAGAGGCAGCTTGAAAAAAAAACCTGGTGCTTGGTTTAGTGTTATTTGTTGATGGATTTTTTTCCTCATTTTGCTGAACTTGAGGATCAAGTCTTTGTGCATTTTCTTTCTACATCAACAGCAATTCAAACAATCCCTTTTCAGTAAGAAGAAGAAGAAGGAAACCCTCTCCCTGTCCCTGCAAAATCTAGGGAAACACAGACATCAAAGGGTTTTTTGGGGTTTTTATGACAGATCACTCTAATTTTGGCTGAGGTTGTTAAAGAAGCATAGCAAAGTTGGCAAGGATTGATGCTCTCATCTAATGGGAAGTTGAGCTCAGAAACATTTCGCAAAAAAACCCCACAGAATAAATGAAGAATTTTCACCCTCGTTGTTCTGCAAGTGGATTTTAATACCTAAGGTTTTGAGTGATGTTAATTAGATTCTTAAATTCCTTTAGTTGTGTTGGGCTGGTGGTCCATAATAACAGCTCTTTAGCAGTGTGCTGTGCACTGTGAGATGTGCTGCTTTCTCATGTCCTGGTGCTGCCCGTAGCAGACACTTCCACTTTCCTCATTAGTCCCAGGAATGATAATTTGTCTGTGGAGGGGACAAAGAGCCAGTGTTCCTCGCTGCTTGCTGCAAGTGAAGATGCACTATCGAGGTGTTAATCCCTGGCTCTTGCGGAGGCAGGAGAGGATTTCTGTGAAACTGAGCCCTCGTGAAAGATGTTCAGCCAATCACGCCTGGGCAGAGTCATTTTGGGGCTGTGAGGGTGTTTGACCCTCGTGGTGAGATGTGCATCAGGAGTCTGGCAGGGATTGTACGAGTGTGGTGTTACAGAGTCAGAGAACCATAGAAGAGTTCAGATAGGAAAAGAGATTTTAGATTATCAAGTCCAGCTGCCAACTCAGCATCACCACCATGGTCACCACAAAACCACGTCCTCAGGTGCCACATCCACCTCCAGGGGTGGTGCCCCCAGCACTGCCCTGGGCTGCTTTTGACAATGAAAATCCTTCTGGTTAAGAAATTGTTCCTGATATCCAATCTAAACCTTCACAGGCACAACTCGAGGCTGTTTCCTCTCATCCTGTCACTTGTTACCTGGGAGCAGAGCCCGACCCCCACCTGGCTGCAGCCTCCTGTCAGGCAGTTGTAGAGAGCCAGAAGGTCCACCCCAAGTCTCCTTTTTGCAGGCTGAGCCCTCCCAACTCCCTCAGCTGCTCCTGGTGCTCCAGACCCTTCCCCAGCTCCTTTGCCCTTCTCTAGACTTGCTCTAGCACCTCAATGTCTTTCTCATCATGAGGGGCCCAGAACTGGACACAGGACTCGAGGTGTGCCCCCCCCCCAGTGCCCAGCACACGGGGACAATCCCTGGTCCTGCTGGCCACACTACTGCTGACACAGAATTCCAGGATGCCACTGGGATGTGGCTGGGATATACTGTGTCTCTGGCTTATACAACCTGCTTCACTTTTCAAGGAAAAGGGTGCTTGAGGGAGAAGGGTAAATGCCCACGTCTCACTCTGATGAAGAACTAAACGCTCCCTTGTCACCTAAAAACATCATTCTCATTGCTCAAATCTCTCTGCTCTTCTCCCAGCACAAACACACCTAAGAGGAGTTTTCCTGCACGGTCTACTGAGTCTGAAAGGCAGGATAAGGAGTGTGACAGCTCTCTGCAAAGTTAACTGGAATCAAAACTGAGCATTTCTAATGGGTTTTCTCTGTGTTTGCTATCAGGCCTGATCCTCATAAGTGATTTCTCTTGTTAGCTCTAAGTGTCTGTGAAAATATTTCTACTAAAATTCAGAGCTGGCACAAAGACCAGGGAAGTTCCCGAGGAGGCTGGAGGAGCTGTGTTAGGCTGAGTCCTGCCCAGCAGTATGTTCCTGTAGAGCCAGGTGCAAAGTTACTACAAAAATGAAATTATCTGAACCATTTTTAAAACAGGAGTGCACATTGCAAAGCAGCAACCTGATGTGGGTCAACAAACTCAGCAGGAATTCCCAGGAATGGCATTCCCAGGTATGGCCATTTGACTAGTGAGTTTGGAAAAAGAAGGTGATTTTTTTTTGTCTCTCTGTATAACTAAGGAATTATGCAGCAGGGCAGAGTGGAATTTTTTTCAGTGTTCATAATTTGTGATAAAAGTATAAAAAAAGATCCTGAGAAAACACAAGAAATAAACTAGGTCTATTAAAAAAAAGAAAGTGTTTCTCAGTGAGCCTTGTAACACAGTCTGGGGTTTTTTTGTTGTTGTTGTTTGTTTGTTTTGTTTGTTTTTTTTTAAGAAATAAGGCTGAGAAGTGACTTGTTCTAGAATACAAGCCCCTTCAAGGGGGAAAAGCTCTTAAATCTCCCAGGGAAAGTAGTGAAAAGAAGAGAGGGTAAGAAGTCAACACCAGAAAAATTTAAAGAAAAAAAACCACAAAAAAATACAGAAAAAAATTTAACAAATAGGCTTGAGTGCGCTTAAGTGGGGAAACCCATCACCAAGGCTTTGCTGCACATGTTTGACTCCACTTGTGAAATGAAAGAGAGGTTGAGCAGGTACCTGAAAGACTTCTGAACTGCATTTTTCTGGGGAGGTGCTCCCAGAACAGGAGGAAATGCTCCCACCCTGTGAAGATGGGCAGAGGCTGGAGGTGAGAAGGTCTCCTCTCCTACTGAGAGGGATTCACACCTTGCAGCAGAGGTGTTTTCACTGAGCTGGTCACACAAAAATGCTCTTTAGTCAGCCAAGACATAGAGCTGCCTGTATTTGATTGGAATATTCCCATTTGGTGGCTGTATCCAGATATATTAATTCCTTTATTTTATTACTCCCCTTCCTTTTTAATTTACAAAATTTATCCACCACTACATTGCTAAATAATTTAGTATTATTTACAGAGTGTGGGCTAAATAATGTTTTTCGATAATGAACTGGGAGCCTTTCTCCCACCTCTCACTTTCTGATCACCCAGCACATCACCAGTTGTGGTTTCCCACCTGGACTGAAACTGGATCATGTCAAATGTCTCTTACGTTTCTGCTACGTCACAAATTATCTGCAATGCTTCTTTGGATCTTCCTTTTGTTAGTCACGAGGTGGGTCATGGGAAGCTGTAATTAAAGGATAGAACACAAATTTCAGGAGGATAAAGAGGAGGCTGTAGGCAGAGAACAGCTGGAAATGAGTAAGAAAATTTGCAGAAAGGCCAGAAAGGTGTATTCTGGAGAACCCTGCCCCCTTTTGTTCTCAGACATCTCAGATTATAAATAGAAGATAATGGAATGCAACGTCCTGCAGAAACCATGAATAATGAGATGGATGATGTACAAGAGCAAGTGGAGGTCACAGAGATAAACTGTAATAATGCCTGAATTTATTGGGGAGGGGAAAATGAGTTGGAAAGGACTTTGGCTGGCTTCTTGTTTTAAATGGTAGGAAAACAAGATATATAAATCCTGAAAAGCAAAAGTTCAATTCAAGACACTGGTGCAAATCAAGAGTAATTCCATTAAAGGTAATGGAATTACGTCAGGGTAAGACCGGAGGTAAGTTCAGACTCAATTACATCTTGGTTCTAAAATGAGATTTCGATATTGTTTGCCAGCATTTGTAGAGCAGTGAGAGCCCAAATGAGAGCATCATTCTGCTGTACTGGGTGAACCTCCAACCCCCATTGACAAGGCACAGAAAACAGGAGGAAAGAAGCAGAAATTAGCAGAATTAGCAGAAATTGTTCTTAGTACAACAGAAAGGGGAACTGAAACAGAAAAGCCAAAATGTTAAAACAAAAGTAACCTGGCTCCTGGATGCATTTTTTAAAATAGTGCTGTAAAAGGGAAAACAAGTGCTGTGCTCTCTGCGGGAGCAGTGTGCACCTGGCCAGTGCTTTCAGTGAGGAAGAAAGCTTGTCCTTGGAGTCCATTGTGGAATAAAAAACAACAAAAAAAGGTGTTGAAAGGGGCAGCTGATGTGAGACAGTTGGATATTTGGCTGGAAAGGAGCAGTCTTGGGTGACCTCAGTTTTTTGATCTTTGCAGGAAAAAAAAAAAAAGGAATCAGACAGAAAATGCAGGGTAGGAAAACGTCTCCTTTTTAAGGTTATTTCCTCAAGCTTTTAAAAAATCATTTTTTCCTCCAGTCAGCATCTGAACAAATATCAGCTAGTGCAGTCACAGTGTTAAATTTCATCTTATCATGCAGGTAAGGAATAGTTTTTTGTTCAACAACAAAAAAAAAACCTGATTTGCTGAATAGGGAACGTGGAAAAAGCCAGCATATATGAAATACGCTTTGTTATGGTCAGTGCTTTCTCCTGAGCCCACAGTTTTATTAGTTTTTTATTATTATTACTTAACATCTGTGTGGCTTCAGAGGGACTCTGAGATGCTCTGCATTTTTAGCAATTAACTGAAATACCTTGAATTTCCCCCAGCCATCCCATCTGCAAACAGATTTTCTCAAGAGACAACAGCTGTTAATGAACTGTTGGGCTCTTCTAACAAGGAATGTTGTCGAAACTCTGGTAAACCTTTTATGATCCCAAATTTACTGTCCTGGACAGTACCAGGCTGGTTGAGAAATAGTAAAGGAGTGTTAAAAATCAGCTCTCCAGGGAGGGAAGGCAGAAGGAAGAGGGATATTTCTGCAAAATTTTCTCTCTATTAAGAAAAAAAGTTTCCTCATCAGGTTCCCTGCCACACATCCAGACATTTGGCAAATTGATTTTGTATCATTGTTCAAAAGCTGCTGCTGTGGATTGCTGGTTTTATTTTCTGTTCTCAGTGAGACAGCACCAAAGACCTTTCTTTGTAGTTATCTCTGACATCTTCCAGCCTCCAAAATAACAATAATAAAGCACACTTCTGAAGTGGCATTAAATTAATACATTTATGCAAGAGATTGATGTGGAGTAATCAAAGGAAGACGGCTGATTCAGCAAGTTCCTTTATGGAAGTTTTTAGGGCAGATAAGATCCTGCATGATAGAGATTTTTTTATCTCCTGTAAGAGACAGCAAAAGAGTCCTTTTTTTCAAGTGTTTTTGGTGGGGAAAGTGTTTGAGAACTAAACCTGAGATCCTGCTGGTGTGACAGGGATGTTGTGTCAGAGAGGCACATCCAACGTCACACTGGGAGTGAAGATGACTCCGGTTCCAGGGGGCTCCTTGGAGCTCTTGGCTGAGCGTCTCTTCAGCAGCCATCTGAAGAAAAAGTGTCCCCGTAGCTGGGGAGAGGAGGAAGAGGAGCCTCCAGCAGCACCCTGCACCACGCCTGCAGATGGAGGAGAAGCAGGTGACAAGGACCCATCTGGGTGACAAGTGGGAGCAGAGATTATCAGGCACCTCTGTGGCACGAAATTGTATCTCACCGAGGGTGTAAAATCTGCCAAAATCTTGCTGAGCTGAAGCTGTGGCTGCCTGTGACAGCCAAGTGACAGGAACAGGCAGGGCTGGGAAAGGCTGCAGCTGTGTCCAGGACCACCATGGGCACTGCGGTCTGATGGAGTTGCTTAGAGGAGCCCACAGCCCCAAAACACCCAGCTAAATGTTGGTCTGACAGGGTGGAATGTATGGGCAGAACATTTCTGTTTGGCAGTGCAGCTAAAAATATCACCAGTTCTCTTAGCTGTTCCACCCAGTGATGACTTAATTTCTTTTAATTTTTTTTATCATTAATAAGGGAAAGTAGATAATCAGGAAGCAGTGATTTTTGATTTTTTTTTTTTTAATATTTTATTTAAATTCCATGGTTGCTTCAGGGCTTTCCGAACATTTTGATAAACTCTGGTTTTTTTGACCAGAGATAACCCTCAGTTATCCTTGGAATGAAGTGGTAAAAGGAAAAGGGTGATAAATTCTGGAGAAAAGCATCAATCCAGTAATCTGAGCAGAGCTCAAAACATCACAAAATCATGCTGATTGGGATGGTTTTCTGGATGTCATCTGGGAAAACAACAAGAACAAGGCCAACTCTGATCAGGCTTCGGGGAGACTCAAGTGACAGTAGACCTCATTTAAGGAAAATAGTGGGATTCATTAATGTCTTATCACTTACCCATGCTGACTTCATGCCTCCAGCTTGCTGATCTTTGTATCTTCTCAGCAATTTTGGGATAAGGGGAAGGGATCCAGGTGAATGCTCCAGCCAGAAGACGTGGTACAACTTGTGGGTTGACAGCACAACTGATTTGTGGCATTCTCTGTGCGGGAATCGTCAGCCTGGAGAGCAGAAGAGCTTTAAGGGCAGGAAATCTGCCTGTGTCCATGGAGCTGGTGCTTCTAAACCCATGGAAGGAACAGCCACTAAATTCCTGCAGGCTTTCAAGTAACCAGAAATCCACACTCTGTGTTTTGGTACCTGCAGAGTGACGCAGTCCTGGATAAGAGGTGGTTGGACGGGTGGCTTGGATGTTACATTCATCGGTAGTTATGAGTCTGGATCTCACCAGTGTTTTGTGTTTTGTTCAGCTGGGAAGGGTTCTGAAAAAAAAAACCAAAAACACAAAAAAACCCAAAAAAAAACCCCAAAAAAACCCCCAAACCAAGAACTGGTTTGGGATTTGGGATATCTGATGTTGACTGATTTTGTCTCAAATAAAGAATTAACACTGGATATTAACGAATCCCTTTCCAGCCACTCTGCCCCCAGCCTGGAGCACTGCAGGGAGTTGTTGTGACCCAAGGGCAGGACTTTACATGTAATGAATTATCCCCAACTTTTAATTTCAATGATTTTATTTAGAAAGTTACGGGATTATTGATTCAGATCACTCAAAAGCAGCCCAGAAGTTTGGAGTTGACGTTTGGAGCCTCCTGTTGCTACCACAGCACACACCAACTGAGAGATTTTAGTGAGCTGACAGGGAGGGAAGAATCTCTTTCTGCTCCATAATAGCTGAGCCATCACCATTTACCCAAGATCTCGTGCGTCTGAAATTCTCCAGATTTTCACTGTACTCCAGAAGTCTATTTTCATTTGAACAAACTTTTCTGTCCATTTAGGAAGGAAAAGGAAAAAATTATGTTTAGGATTACTCCCTTTAGCTTCTTGCATTTCAGCCTGACCCTGTTTTGATGTAAATTCCTTTTATTTTAAAAGGAAAGGTCAGTCACATGCTTCAGTAACATCTCTCCTGTGGTGCTTTGGTCCTTTAATGGATATTGCTGCTGAATTCATTTAGGGAACTTGTCAGCTGGATCCATGGGCTCAACTTTTTGGCAACTGTTGCATAAACTTAGCACACTTAACCATTTTGTGTGAAAGCCTTAAGCACTAAGGCTGCAAGGAAACATGTTTGGGTTGCTCCATCTGCTTTTACGGTGCACTGAGTGTGGCTTCCTCTGTTTTCTTCTCTTTTTGGGTCCCTACCTGCACAAATGCAATGTGATTTTCACCACATGATTTTAAATATGTAACTTCCTACCCTGGTTTACATTTACGATGGCTCCTGTTGAAGCAAGGTGATAGAGAATCAGTCTCTGGAATTTTTTATTCTGCACATGAGCCTCGATTCAGGGAGAGGAGAAACATTATTGATCTTTCATCAGGTAATTTTCTTTCAAGCACCTGCATTGGACTCTTAACAGTGGTTCTTAAGCTGAATCCATTTTCCCCCTAGAGTACACATTTGCTATCAGCAGCAGAGGTTTCTGATAACGGGGCTTACAGTTTTCACATTTGAATGGATTGGAACACTTGGATATTTCCCCTGGCCCTCCCTGTAAACAGAGAGTTGCTGTATCTGAGTTCATTAAATGCTTCATCCATTGCCTTCTGCCTTCAGCAGAAAGAGAGGCTTGCCTTACCTGAAACAAACGTCAGAGCCTGCTGGTTTGTAATGGACTTCCTCAGGTCTTTTATTCTGTTTGTTTATCCTTTTATTATCTATTTGTACCCGTTTCTTACTAGGGCAGGATCTCTTTGAAGTTTAATTTTTTGGACGGCCAGTGGTGCATTTTAATTGTTGTGGAGGCACAAATCCTCCTGGCCACAGCCTGAGGATTTTTGTTGTGGGCCAAGGATGGTGATTTGCACAACTCCTGCAATAGCAGTGCCTTTTGGGTGCTAGTGCAAAATTTATTGCCCCACGAAATGGGGTCTTCATTCACATGGCCACTCTAGAGGGTGTTTTATGGGCCAATAAAGTGCCTTGTGTTTTGTAATCTAAGTGCTCGTCTGCTTTATGGTCTGATGTCACTTGCAGGGTGGTGAGGAAGAGCGACTTCTGGCACGCTGGAAATTATGCATTATTGTCACCTGAAAGCCTGAAGGATCTTTAAAGTAATGAAATGTGGGGCTCATGAGCAGAGAAGTTTCACCAGTGGCATTTCTTTTAAGATTTTGCCTGTTTTGGAAGCGTAATCATTCCTGGAAAGAGACAGATACATCTATCTGCCTGCTAAATTAAAGTGTTGCTCAAAAAGCAGTGCCAGGCAGAGGGAAATGTAAGGTGAATGGAAAGGACAGTGAAGGAGAAAGAAAAGTATTTAGAGATTTAGACTCTATATTTTGAGTATGTTGCACTCTGTGCAGGATAAATATATTAATTTGCCTTGTACTTCACAGCTTGCCCTTATGTTCAGAAAGTTGCAGAGATGTCAGATTTAAAGAGGCACATGAAGTATAAGGGATAGAGCAATAGGTGGTAAGTAGGCTGCTGAGATCCATTTCTCTTCCCAGCACAATTCCTTCCAGTCATCTCTGTGCTTTTGAGAACAAACTGCAATATGAAAACAAATAAAACCACAAAAAAAAAAAAAAAATCCTGCTCTCAAGCAAACGTATTTTAAAGCTGATTCCTGCCTTATATTATGTTCACATTTTTCTGTTCTTCCGTCTTCTGCTCAAAATAAAAAAATTAAAAAATCAGAAAAAACAGATCTTGGCACAAGTGCCTCAAGGGAGTGTGTTCAGAAAGCACCAGCACTGTTACCAACATCGACTTTTACACTTCACTTCGTACTTCAAAATGTCTCTTTCCTCCAGCTGACCTCCCTCTCTGCATAACATTGTACTACAAAATCCCTTCCAGCAGAGGAAGAGGTGGAAGAGAGACAGAGAGAAAACAAAGTTGTGCAGCACCTGGTGTTTGCTCTTGCTATGGAGTTGAGGGAGCTGCTCAGGAAGGTACAACAGATTCAGTGTGAGCAGAAATGGCACCGGTGAGAGCAGAGATCCCCAACCCACAGGATGTGGAGCAGTCAGAGTCATTCTCAGCAGCAGTGGAAGTGATCACCTTCAGAAGGAGTCATGAAGGTAATTTTTTTCTGCCTGAAGCAGCAGCAGCAGTTTGCAGCTTCCCATTCTGCTCCCAATATTCTTGTACCAGGCAGGCTGAGAGCTACAGGTCTGGCTCAGGACATGATAGTGGGTGTAAACATGGGATGAATTTTTTGGTGGGTGAGGGAGTGATTTGGACATCCCCTACCAGGGAAAATATGGTCAGAAGACCAGAGTGAGGAGTCCTGAGCGAGAATCTTTCCTCAGTTGCTGGAGCTGGACAGGTGAGAGGTGTGAGTGGCTGTGCTTCATAAGTGTGTGGAGATGTAATGGGGCAGGAGGTCATGTCCTAGCTCAGGTGATGTGGTTGGGGAAATGTTTTGGGAATGCAGAATCACAGAATGGGTCAGATTGGAAATGACCACTGTGGGGTCATCTGGTCCCACCTCCCTGCTCAAGCAGGGCCATCCCAGAGCACAGGGCACAGGATTGCATCCAGATGGCTCTGGAATATCTCCAGTGAGGGAGACTCCACACCCTCTCTGGGTCATCTATTCCAGTGCTCAGAAAGAAGTTCTTCCTCGTGTTCAGGTGAAACTTCCTGGGCGTCAGTTCCTGCCTGTTCCTCTTGTGCCATTGCTGGGTCCCACAGAGCAGAGCCTGGTCCATGCTCTGAGCCCTCCCTGCAGACAGGGACAGACAGGGATGATGTCCCCTCTCAGTTGTCTCTTCTTGAGGCTGAAGAGCCCCAGCTCCCTCATCCTTTTCTTATCAGAGAGATGTTCCAATCCCCAAATCATCCTCATAACCCTTCACTGCACCCACTCCAGGAGCTCCTCTACTGAAGAATCCAGAAATGGACACAGCACCCCAGATGTGCCTCACCAGGGCTGAGGAGGTTTACACATGAATTTGGAATTGGGCATTGGAGTTTAGGGAGATTGCTATAAAAAAATATACTAGCAAACTCTTGGTGTGAAATTGAGGTTCTTTGTTTTAGGAATTGGAGAGCTTGTGGGGGTGGTTGGTTTTGGTGAAGTTCATATTGTTGGGGGTGTGGAAATGGTACAGAGGGAAAATTTAGTTCCTTCTCCGTAGGACATGTGAGAGAGGGTTAGGACCAGGGAGGTGAAATGTGGAACATAAATGAAGCATATTAAGACCATGTTTTTTGGGGACAGAAAGGAGTCTGTCTCTGTGTACTGAGGGGTCTAAAAGATGCTTTTCTGTTTAGAAGGATATGGACTCTATGGATGAGCTATGTTTGAAGCAGGACTCGTTTGTGAAGTGTCATTTAAATCCTAGGTGAATAAACCCCAAATCATCTTGTCTCACCTGAGTGGAGTTTCCAGATGGAAGAGAAAGAGATATCAGACGAAACCCAAGTTGTGGGGTCCATACACATCTGTCTTGGAAGCCGAAAGCTACACCATTGCCTCTGCCAGTGGTGGTACCAAAGCAAATAGAATAGAGCAGGAGCTGGCTAAATATTGGATTTCTTTGCATCACTGTTAGTGGCGTTTTCATCATATTCAACACCTGTTGTAAATACCAGTCCATTTGCATTGCACAGACAGCTTAAATAATTGATATTTACAGTGCAATATTTATTAACATCAATGTGGAGGTTTATGAAATCTTTTTACAATGCCTAAAAGGTGCATTTTAAACAAACCTGGTGTCCCCAGTGCTGTTGTTTTGAAACACTGTCTTCATATTCCCCATTAAGGAACCCAGTGTGAATCAAACCTTCCTCCAGCTTGGTCTATGAATGTTATAGTGACATTTCCTTCATTTATAGTCTGGGATGGAATTGGGGATCGGGGTAACAAATGTGCTTCCTTTGCTGAGCTGCTTCCTCCTGAACCCCACAGCACCTGATTCCTGCCAGGGTTGTGCCTGAAGCCACCGTGACTGTGCACAGCTGCAGGGCTCTGGATATTTGTCTGCTGATTCTTAAAGCTGACTTTCTTGGAGATGATAAACCACCTGGCTTTGCTCTTTGGACTGCAAAAGAATTGCTTGGTCATTGCCTTTCTGTTTAGATTTCCTGCTAGTCCAAGGGTGGATATTTTTCACGGCTGTATGAGACAGCCTGTTTGCTCCACATTGACAATTCCAGTGGCACAATTGCTGCTAATGCCTTTTCCTTCTCACTTAAATCCTGATGGAGGAACCAGGTTTAGGCACATCGCTTAATTTAAGCATACACACAGGAGCATTTGTGCTTTAATGCCTCTAACTAGAAATACACAAATAACCACAGCCAGCTGAAAAGTGTCTCAAGCTGTTTGTTTGCCTTTGATTTCTTGCTCACTTCACAAAATAACAAAATTCATCGCAGTCATTTGAGTGAAATGGATTCATTTTTCAATTAAAATTGCCTGTGTTTAAGCAATGTTGGGTTTTTTGGTGTTTTTTGTTTTTTGTTTTTTTTTTTAATGAAACATGTATTTTCTGGGATGAAAATGCCTACATCTCAGAAATTGATGTGATTTGTTCCCTTTTTGCAGATGTTTGCTCTGTGTGCTCTTACCACTGAAAAAAACTTGGTGGCAAGAAAACACATGAACCAGCAAAAGCAACTTTTAAAATCAAAATAAAGCCTAAAAAAATCTACATCTCTCTTCACCAAAACTTTTCATTCTCCAAGTACTGGCTCTTTTATTAACGATGGTTCCATTGTAATTTCTTAAGGAGAGCTGAAGCAATCGATCATTCATTCACATCAGTAAAGTACCCTTCATCTTTGCTTTTCACAGTGCCCTATTGAGTATTAAATGCTAAAACCAAGAGAGGGAGTGTGGGAAGGATAATAGACTACATTAATCTGCAGTGCCATTTATCTCCTGTCCATTTGTCCCTGTCTTTCCCACATACGTGTCTGTGTGTGTGCAGGACACTTTCTGGCACATTTGTGTACCCTCAAAGCAATGTTTGTGATTCTACATTGAAACACACGAGCTAATCTCTACAGGAACATAAATTATGAGTAAACTTGTTTAAGCAGATACATTAGTCATCATTTTATCTTCGTGAAGTCCTTGGGATTCGTTATATTTTGGATTTTGTGTCTGTAGCTTCCAGCCTGTGTTCTGCAACGGGCACGTTGTCAGAGGGAGTTTGCATTTATTGGAGTCAACACACAAATTGATTTGAGGATGAAAGTAAGACAACATCCACATCTCTGCCACTCCAGGGAAGGGGGACATTCTCATCATAGTCATAGAATGGTTTGGGTTGGAAGGGACCTTAAAGATCACGTAGTTCCAACGCCCCTGCCATGGGCAGGGACACCTTCCACCAGTTTCTAACACTCTTTTACAGTATATAGTTTTTTTTTTTTTTTTTCTGTGTTTCTGGACTACAATCAGGACTCAGAAAGTCTTTAGTTCTCCCCATGTCTCCCTGCAAGTTGACTTAACTCCTGCTACAGAGCCCTAAAAGCAGCAACCCTCAGCTTTCATTGCACAGAAGCAGAATCATCAAATTATAGAATGTCTTGGGTTGAAAGCGACCCTAAAGATCATCGAGTTCCAACCCTGGAAAACCTGGAAAGACAGCTCCAATCCAGGCTTCAACAAGGAACTGCAGCAAATCACTGGAAGGAAGGTGTGATAACAGCTCTGTGTAGGTTGTCTGTCGCTCAAGTTGCTTTCTATTACTGCTGCAAGCACCTCCGGCTCTGCCGCTGAGAATTGCTGCGGGAACACATCCCGGTGACCTTTCTGTGACAGATGTTGCACCGTTGTCCCCTCATTAATGCAGGAATGTGAAAGGCACGACAGGATTAGAAAGCCCGGGCAAAGCAATCGGAGCTTTGGTGCCATTTATCTTGGGGCGCTAAAAGGATTATCGGGGCAATTGCGGAAAGTCGGGTGAATATTAAGAGCTCACGGAGGGCAGCTGAGGTCCTTGGGCTGGGAAGGGAGGGATCTGTTTGCTTTTTGCAGAAATCTGGTACAGGAGTATGGTTTACCTCAGCACAAGTGAAGTTGCAAGAATAGTTGAAAAGAACTAAGCAGTTTATCAGCACCTGGAGGAAAAAAACCCATAACTATCATGATCAGTAGGCACCAGGGTTCATCAAAATGAAATTATGGCAAATTAAATTAATTTCTGCCTCTCATAAGCTAAGAGACTTACTGCATGATGAGGGAGAGGGAGGTGTAATATATTCCAGTGCTAGCAGGGGGGTTACAAAGGATTCAAGGGGCTCTCCCATTAGGAAATAAAGTGAAACTTTTAAAATTAAAACTTACTTGGGAATAGTATGGGTGGGAGAAAGAAAAACAACTTGAGAGGTGACTAATGGCAGTGACACTTTTGAGCTGCTTCCCGTGGGGTCCTGTTTTGAGAGCTGTCAGCAATGACTTGACAGATGGAGTCTGAGGCGATGCTGAACTAATCTGTAGGTGATGCAGGGTTAAGAGGGCGGGGGGGGATCTTATAAACTGTTCTGCAGATAATATAGTTGAAAAACACAAATCTGAATTGCTGGTAGTGGTTAATGAGTAACTAGCTGCCTGCAGCTGGTCAAATCCTGCAGGGGAGCAAGCATTCTCCTTCTTTCAGTAGTAACTGCTCCTTTATTTATGATTATTTAATTTTAAGAAGCCATGATAAAAAAGGTACTTAAAAATAGGTATTGAAAAAGCCATGAAAAAATTTGCCAAGGTTTGCACTTCTGTGATGAAATTTGTGAGGGCTGCTCTCTGACAGAAATTCCTGTTTTAATGCAGAACCACTGAACAACAGAACTGCAAACCGTGTTCCTCTCTAGAGATGGTATTTCACCCGTGTCAGGTGTGTTTGAAATACCTCCCCTTCTTTTCCCACACAGCCACAGAGCATCCCCTGAGCTCCTGTAAGAAAAATAGAGCCACGTCTCCTAATACTTTCAAGTGACAGGCAAATTGGAAATCCATGATGCTTTTATTTTAGAATATTGTGTGGCTTGAATCCTGGAAGCAGCAGTCCGTATTTCTCCTGACTTTTACTCTGCTGTATGATTTACACCTATGCAAAGGGCTTTGCTGACAGATCAGAATTAGAGCTCTTATTTTGCTCTGTTGTAAACTGCTCCTCAACGTGCACAGTTAGGTCTTGAAGAAGAAAAAGTGGGGGGGGGGGAAGGCTGAGAAAGTCAGTTTGGAGCCAGAATAAGTAGATTTAAGCTTTCTTCCTTTGATGACTGTAACAACACAGCAAATGTACTTTAGGGCTTGGTGAAACTTAATGAAGCAACTTAGGCCAGGTTGGATGGGGCCCTGAGGAGCCTGATCCAGTGGGTGGCATCCCTGCCCATGGCACAGGGTTTGATCTTTAAGGTTGCTTTCAACCCAAACCATCCTGTGAGACTGTGATTCTATGATTCTAAAAAATTACCTTTCCTCCTAGCTCATCTTTCTGCTTTGTTTGCATTTGCAATAAATGCTTAGAGGTGAGGAGATGTCCCCTGCATTTATCATGCAGAAACAGAGCCAGTAGTCCTTGATAGGAAAGATGTGTGCTGATGTCTTTACAAATAATTCCGTGGGTGAGGGGGTGGGTGGTGACGTCTTTGAAATGGGTCTTGATGTCTCTGTTCACTTCAAGCAGCAGATTTGTTACAAAGCCCAGGCAGTTTGACTCCTGAAACAGGTGGGTCTGCACAAGCCTGAGTTTCTGAAATATGGAGTAAAATGCCAGGTTCAAGGGGGAAATATGTAGTAGGCGGTTCGGGAAGGCTGCACCTTCCTGGTACCTCAGGCGATGGGGAAAGGAAGGGGACAATGTGCAGTCGCGAGTTTGGGATAAAAGGAGGCTGTGCTCTCCAAAACCTCGAGAGAGAAAACCCCACGGGCGTCTGCTCCAGTGGCCTCTCTCTCTTTATTCAAATAAAGTTGCAGGACTCCTCTTGTCTCCTTTTCACAGCGTGATTTTCTGTGAAATTTCTCCACATCCTGGAGAATGAGGTTCGGGGCTTTCTGTGGGCAGTAAAGTGCAGTGATCTAAGACATCAAAAGTTTCCACCCTATAGATGAGTGTTTCAGCTTCCTCATGATGGGAGGGAGAGGGGCAGGCACTGATCTTACTGGTGACCAGTGACAGGACCTGAGGGAATGGCCGGAGCTGTGTCAGAGGAGGCTTAGGTTGAATATTAGGAAAAGGTTCTTCCCCGGAAAGGTCGCTGAGCACTGAACAGGCTCCCCACAGAATGGTCACATCCCCAAGCCTGCCAGAGCTCAAGGAGAGTTTGGACAATGCTCTCAGGGACAGGGTGGGATTGTTCAGATTGTCCTGTGCAAGGCCAGGAGTTGGGCTTAGATGATCCTTGTGAGTCCCTTCCAACTCAGAATCTTTGATTCTGCTGTAGCATCATCCTGGTTGTGTAGGATACCCTGGAATGGTGGGTCACCATTCAAGTGTGGATTCTCTGCATCATTTTGGAGATGCAGTTGTGGGTTGGAGTGAGAGCTTCAGACAAAGTTTATTAGAGAAGCTCTTGTTGAGTCACGAGGTGCAGAGAGGACCCCTTTGCTTTCTAAACTCCTCAGAGAGGAGCCTGGGACAGCTGGATCCTGGCTTATCCCCAGACCTTGTCAACAGTCTAAGTTTTACAACTTTGTCCCTCAGACTTTAATGATGGCAAATCAGATATATGTCTATAAAAATGGATTATTTATTATGACGAATGATTAGACAAAAAGAGCTCCATCAGAATTATTTACTACACAGCATGAAAGTTAAAACTACTATTATAGTATCACATAGGATAGTGCACTATATCAAAGCGATACTAAAGAAATTATGTTAAAGCTACCAAAACAAACAATTCTTAGAGATTGATGTAACTCACCCAGGCCGATGACTGTGGGCAAATCTTTTGCACTCAGCCTTGAGGGACATCCTTGGGGAGCATCCCCTACACAAGGGATGAATCTCCACACACACTCCAAGGAGGAATATGTTAGAAGAACCTACCCTATGGAGAGTGGACTGGACTTTAGGAGTGTGCAAGGGCTGACTCCCAGTCACGTGCTTCCAGGTCAGCTTAGCAGCTCATCTGCTGAATCTTTGCCTCGCTATCAGGGTGTCGGTTTGAGGTTGATGTGGCAGATGGCTTTTAATATAATTCAACACCAAAACCCAGCACACGGTGCCCCTTTCAGCCCACCACTAATAGCTTTCAAAATCCCTATTTTGCAATCCCATTGTTTGAGGTTTTTGACCACATTCCAGGGCAGAACATCCTGCTACGAATGCCCCCCCTCCACAGACCACAGAGGACCTCCACTGGCTTTGCTCTGTAGTTAAAAACCTTTATTCAGCGGAGAAAGGAGAATAGGATCCTTAGGATCCATTGCTGTCCCTGTGGGCAATGCATGAAGCTTTATCTACATGTATTTGTGGTTTGCTGGGGCCTATCAGTTCCCACAGCCACCAGTCCTTCACAGAATCCATCTGTAAGACAGAGAGGAGATGTCCTGTGGTGCCAACAATTTCCCTCTGCATATTTGATGCACCCTTATGCATTTCTGTCTCCAGCAGCAATGGAATAAATGTAAATGCAGCTGCTCAACCTACTTCTACTTAAGCCACAGATCCTGCAGCTCAGTGTTCTGCTCAAAGTACTCTGATTTTTACCTCTTTTTGGATAAGAAAACTGAAGTAAATCTTACAGCAGCTGTGGAAAAGACAAGTTTTGAGTTATGCTCTGAGCTATCTGGCTTAAGTCTTGCCAATCCTACTTGACCACTCTTAAGTGCAAAAAACTACTCAATTTCTGTGCAGTTGCCCTGTGCCAAAGGGGATTCTAAATCTAATGATGTTCAAACCACTACAGCAAAGGTATCTTTGATCTGTAGCCAAAAAACTCATTATTGCTCTTCCGTTAGGGATCAGAAGAAAATAAAATAAGCTACATGTTGTTTTATAAGTGGAAGTGCCATTTCCTGCTGGAGCTGGACAACAAAGCTCTTTGGGATTATTGTAAGTGTCGGCAGGCACGGTGAGGCAGAGAGAACTCCTTCCCTTGTTGGTGTTTGCTGTTGGTGCTTGGGGTCTGATTATTTTTCTGTTGACTTGGTCATTCATCAAGTGTCTCAAAGAAGCAGCAGAGGCAGAAGTTCAGCTCCTTCCTGGTGTCCCTGCGGAGAAAGGGAGCAGCCGCCGCCGCATCTGCCTGTTTGCAGTGCTCCTTTTAAAACTGGATAAATAAATTAGAGAGATGAGCGTTCAAAGAACAAACCGTGAGCAGCTGGGGATTACGGATGTGCTGGACCATGCTCCTCCAGCAAAGTAAACAGCAGCCATGGGGAACTCTTAGGCAGCAGTTTGGCATCTCCTGGATTATTGAGTGCGTTGTCTTTGCAGTGTCTGTGCATGCAGAAATGCTCAGCAAGAGATGTTACTCCTCCTAAGAGATGCCCTCTCTGGTTTTTACCCTTCCAGGGCTTGTTTTCAGAGTAGAGCTGTAGACAGGTAAATCTTCTACTGCATTTGTATTTTGAGTACTTGGTAGCTCCACAGATGGAATATTAACTTACTGTTGTGTGGAGGGCTCTTTTGAAAAGGAAATTTTATTCATCAGAGACACCCCTTTAATTAACTTCCACACTTCCGTGGGGAGCAGAATATAAAGACAGATAATAACACTAATAATGCTACTACTGTTAATAATAGTAATAAAAACAACAATAACATATCTTGTTACCATTACAAATTAAAATAAAATGCTGCAGGAAGCAGAGTTTTGAGAGTGCCTTTTTTTTTTTTAAATTAAGATCTTAATAACATTTAATGTAAATTAAATGTAATCATTGTCTGATTCCTGAGCTCATCTCTGAGGTTGAAGAATAAGAAGTTAATTCTGCTGACAACATAGTGAGAAGTGCCAAAATCAAGCACCGGAATGTTGGTTCAAGTGCATTTTTAATTAAGAGGTGTAAGGCAGAACTTTTATTTTTTTGTACTCCTGCTCCCAGTTATTTTGCAGCAGAGTAAAGTTCGTGCCCGGCACGAATTCATTACATAAGATATCTAACATAAAATTTACATTACAATGCAAAGGAAGAAGACTTTATTTAACTTTAGAGATTGGGAAGGATCAGATGCAAGAGCCTAACAAACCATTTTACTTTGGGGATGGAGAATTACTGGTATGTAAATTCCTGGGTTGTTCTGTGGGCAGATAATTTAATGAGGTCTGCAAAATGGATGTCAACTCCAGCATCTTGCTTTCCATTAAGAGGAATTAGGTATGGAAATCTGAGTTTTGAATCTGCTCATTATAGAATTCCTGCATTTGGTGGAAAGATTTACTTGATTAAGAGATTGGGGATCAGGCTGACTGTGCACTCCTCAATGTTAGTAATGCGACAGGATTCAATTCCCAGCTCCCTCTCTTGCAATGGCAGTGTGGAATACCTGTCTGTGGTAGATATGATCTTTTCCATCTCAAATTAAAAGTGAAGTAATTGCTCAGCTGGTGCTGTGAGTCCTGGGATCATCAGTAAGTGAAGTGCATTTTGATGACTGAACACAGAAATTGTATCTTAATTTAACTAAGCAGAGGTAATAACTCATTATTAGATCTGGTTTTGTCTTCATATGGGATTATGGCTCCTTCTTGCATGATGCCAAAGGAGTCCATGCCTTCTGTGTGAGTGTTCAACCCTTGACACACATCTGAATTCCTGTTCTGCAACTAAAAGATGTTGTCTTCATGGTGTACTAAGCTTTCACTTGTAGATACTTTGCAGGAAATCAAGTTTATTTTTATTTACTGGGAGGGTGCTGAGGCCCTGGCACAGGTTGCCCAGAGAAGCTGTGGCTGCCCCATCCCTGAAAATGTTCCAGGGATGGATGGGGCTTGGAGCAACCTGGTCTAATGGAAGGTATCCCTGCCTGGCAGGGGTTGTAACAAGATGATCTTTCAGGTCCCTTCTAACCCACGCCATCCTATGATTCCATGATCCTGGAAAAGCTTTCCCAACTGAGCTGTTTGCACAAAAACATTGAAGTGGGGAAAAAACTGCCAAACTTTGGATTACGACCTCAGCAAGAGAGGTGTCAATTTATTTGTAGTTAAGGTTGTCTTTGGTAAAAAGCTGTTTGGGGACTGGCCTTGCTCCTCAAAGGAGGTGCTGGGAGAGTTGACCTAAGTCTTGAAAGAGCTGGTCTCCATCAGAACTGACAGAGAAGCAGGAAGGAGCTGAAGAGTCAGGACAAGCCAGGACTTCAGGGTCTTCAGGACTTCAGGACCATAAATAGACATCTTGACATTTTTTAAATCAAAGAACTTCCATTCATTCCATATCTCACCACTCTAAAAAAAAAAAAAAA
>VZTE01000758.1:1392516-1403046 GCA_013397775.1 Eulacestoma nigropectus
AAAAAAAAAAAAAAAGACAAGAAAACCCCCACCAAACAAAAAAAACACTGACAAATGAGTCTTATTTTCAGTACAACTGTGGCTCATATATGTCCTCTAAGGGAGAAAAACCATCATTTTCTCCAGGTCTTTTCCAAGTATTTCTTGAATTTTCGAACGAAAACTCTTGGAAAACCACTCCTTTCTGACTAAAAGAATATGAAGTGCTCTCTGGAGAAGCGTAGAGGCTGAGAGTGCTCTATTGACCTTATAAAGCTTGAGAACTAGTGGACTGAGCTAATAAATACCTTTGGGAAGCATTTATGCCTCTTCCCCTTGGTTTGTGCGGTCCCAAAGAGGAAGGCCAGCAACCAGTGCTCACAAGGAATAATGGTACTGGAATTTGGGGTGTAAAGGGGAGGGACACCCATGACTGGAGGGGTTTGGCTCCTGCCTGTTTCAGTGATGGTAAAGCAGCTCTGCACCTTCACGTCTCCAGTGCTTTCCTGGATACTGTGTCATTAAGGGTTAGATGGTCAGGGTAAGTAAATTTGTCCTGCTCAATTTCAAATTTCTCCTGAGCACAATATTTTCCTGGCCGAGCCATCAGACAACATCCCAGTCCCATCTCCTTTTGCTGTACAACCCTTCTTTGAAAATTTGCAGTACCACACATCTGTGATGGCCTTGTTCCCTGTCCACCTCCTGTTTTCACCTTACTGCTTCCCTTTGAATGGTCCACAGGTCTTTGTGCTGCCAACAGGAAGAATATTTTGGGCACCTCCTTCCCAGTATTTCCTTCTGGCTTCCATTGCTGGTCAAGACCCAGGACTCCTGTATCCCTTCTGTTCCTCTGTGTGCTGCTGTTGTTGTGTTGTCTTGATTGCTCTGCAGCTTGATAAATTTCTCCAAGTGTCTCATTATGCAATTAATTTCAATTGCAATTCCCATCATCTCTTCTCTTCTGCAGGCATGCCACCCAGCAGGAGACTAATAAAACCATCACGACTAGCACCAAAGCCATCAAGCAGCTGTCTGAGATTGTCAGAGGCTCATCCAGGGTATGTGTCAGTCAAGATGCTGTTGGGGGAGAATGATGGGTCTTATGGAAGGAGGAATAATGAAAATACGAAGTGGCAGTGGGTGCTTTAGAGGTGTTAAGCTCCATGTCTTGCTATAACTCCCTTTCCTGTTACACAAGTGTAGTTTTCGCTTATAAATGACTCAGAGGAAAACAGCTGCAGACATCAGTTCTCCTCCCAAAACTGAATCATGTGGAATTGGAAATCAAGAACTCAGCACCAAAGCCTTTTGCCAGTTCACATCTATCTCAGGGTCTCAGTTTGGGTGAAACTATTGCAGAAATCATCTGGCTTCACATAAGTTTGGCATTCCAAGACTCAGTTGTGGGTGCACGGTGTGCAGGTGAGTTTGGGAGTGTGTTAAGTGTCTGGAAAGGCCAAAGCCATGGAATATATCTGCATATGACACTGATTCAGTGCTGTGTGCTAGTTCAAAGGCAGCTTTGGGGATAGATAAATAGAGGCTCTGGCCAGATCAGAGCAGGATTTTGAATTAGAATTTACCCCACTCTGAATTCCAGTTTACCCCAGAAAATCCCATCTGTTTTATGGGCAGACTGGGCTGTCATCTGTAGGTTCAACTCATGTGAGCATCAGTGTCACAGGGTATGAATGATCTCCACCCCTTTGTCCCCACTGCGAAGATTCGACAAACAGAAGGTTTGTGACCTTCCTACAATGATTTTATACTCCAAGTGTTCCTACTGACTTTGGCCCATGATGTGCATCATGGGGGAGAAAAAAGCAAACTGTGGGGACCAGATTCCAGCTGGTGTGAGAGTTGAGGAGAAGTTTCACCCGCATAACAGGTGATTCACCACCTGAAATGAAAATAAGGTCAATTTTACTTGGTCCTGCCAAATAATTTTCTGTTACACTCTTGCTTCCAGCATCCATGTGGTTTGTAAGTCAGGAACTTTCCTGAATTCATGTTTTATTCTCATTCTCTTCCTGCCATTTTCCGAAGTCCTGTATTGCTTCAACTCTGTTCTCACTGCCCTTCCACCTAGAAATAAGACTGCTCTAAACACACAACTCATCTCTGACCAAGTGGTTTTCACAGCCTGGACTTATGGGACTTGCCAACAGACAGAGGAGATAAGGATTTAAAAGTTGAATCACCCCAGACTGCCTTGGTAACCTGTGAAGGACCTTGTGCAATTCAGCCTGCCTAAAAAAATGAATGGGTGATGGTCTACTCCAAAAGATGGGGAGATAAGCCTGGAATGACTGTTTCCACACGTAGACATCAAACTTAATACCAGCATCATTTTTAACATACTGCTTTGATTAGTGATGGATGGCAAGGACTGGGGTTTTTTTTGTTGTTTTTTTTACGTAGTTACATCTGAGCTTGATGAAACAGAAGATGCTGCCTTGGAGATATGGGAATCTGGGCTTTTTTGTGCTGATCTCCAGGCTCTATTTTGTGACATAAATTGGGTCGAAAGGGGAATCAGGCAAGGTCGCATTAAACTCAATTGCAGTGCCACACAAGAATGTCATTATTTGCCCTTGAAACCCATTGGGACTCTTGGGAGAAGAGGTTTTACTGTCATGGGGAGAAAAATGCAGAGTTGAAGGGAAAGTATTTAAGAGTTGAAGGAAATAGGCACACAAAAATTTTCAGTAATATGAGGAATAAACTTGCTGCTCTCTATTACATCGCGTAATAACTTTTTTCTGCTCACTGGTCAATTAATTTAGTATATATTTTTTTTTTAACTCTTCTTTTCTAACAGTGTGGAGTTTAAGTAATTAAACCTACAAATTTTGATACACGGCCTGTAGCCCTTGTCCCTTATATGGAATAAATTGTTCTGGTGGGTATTGGCTGCTGGTCAGTAAGTCCCTCTTGGGAATCTGGGTAGCACTGCAAACTCTCCTCCCATAAAATTACTCACAGCATGAAAAGCCTTACAGAGCTTTATAGTTAGTCCTTACCAATCCGTTTTTCTGTGGATCGCTTTGCATGCACACACAGACAAAAAAAAAAAAAGCTTTTTTTCTCCTTTTTTCCTTATTTTCCACCAGTAATGTGCTGCCAACGAGATGCAATATGGGACTTTCTCTGACTTCCCATAAATCTCCAAGTGCTGCTGCAGCTATTGGAGTCAGGGTGCCCAACTGAGCAAATTGATAGTATTGCAGGAGCAAAGATGCTGCTCTAAGTGGATCAGTGTGCTACGAGGCAGGAGACTGATGTAAAATGGCTCTTTTAGGGCTTCATTCCAAACTAACCTCAAAGGATGTAAATAGAGAGGTAGATCTGGAATTCCATTTTTTGGTAGGGTGGGTGCTGAAGCATAAGATCAGCTCTCCAGGGTGACAATCTTATCGTATTTTGTATGTGGAACAAACATAAGGTTTATGGACCTTTATCTATAGAATGGGAATAATTGTTCTTGCCCTGCTCTAAAAATGGTTTTAAATCTTGAGATGAAGAACTGTAAGACTGGGATATTCTTCTGTGTGTGAAAATACTGCCTTTAGAATTAAAGATGTTTATCCCATCCTTTACAAAATCTACTTTTGTAATCTCAAACAGTTTTCTGAAACATGTGAAATGGCTGTAAAGTGAACATTTCTACTCAGTAGCATTAGTGTAGATTGGGTTTTGTTTTCCACTTGTTTTTTAAGGTAACATCTCACTTCTTGCAGCATTTCCCTCTGTAAAATCTGGATACGTGAGCTCCTGCACATGAGAAATCTGAAATCCAGGGTGTAGAGCAGTTTCAGGAGAACAGTTTGGGTTTGGTCATTCCCTCTGAGAGCAGAGGTTTGGAAGCATGTTGGAGAGTTACATCAGGCTGACTGTGTTCTTCCTTCCAAAAGCATTATTTTTTTTTTTGAACATAGATGGAAATCTTTCTAGAGCAAGATCCAGACAGAAAGGCAGTGACATTTGGGTTCATGTTTTGGAGAACATGAAGATAAGCTGGTTTCTGACAGTCAGACCAAGCAGAGGGAATGTTATGGCTGATAGACCTCTCAAGTCCAGTAAATCTCCCAAATGAAGTGATCATCTCTATCAGGAGTTATCATCTGAATAAAGAAATTTTATGGGAGAATCCATTCAGTTATTTTCTCCAATGCTATCTTGACAATCCAAAATAGCATTTTTTTGGTTTCTTCAGCCTGAAAGACCAAAGCATCACGTTTCCTAAAATAAAATCCTATTGCATCCTGGCAGCCCCAGTGTGACTGGTTTTTTTAGGATACCGTTTGTGCCCACCTTATTTATTTGGTATCTCCCACCAGGAGAATTTCCCATGGTTGCAGACAGAGCCTACTACTGGATTTATCTCTAACAGACCTGCTAACCAGCCTTCTTTTGTCCTAAAACAGCAAGAACGGCTTCAGCTGGACAGGCTGAAGAACCAGCTGTCAGATGCCATCCAGAGATACGGAGCTGTGCAGAAAGTGAGTGTCTCTCTTGCTTCCACTCTCCCATCTGTGGATTTGGGAATGTGTTAAGTGTGAGTGTAATTCCCAGGAGCCTGGAGTATCTCTGCAGGGCTGCTAATGAATAGTTTCTTCCCTCTTTATTTTCTTTGTCCATCAAGCAACCATAGGATCATAGAATTAAGGTTGGAAAAGGCTTTTAAGTTGATCAAATCCAACCATCAACCCAGCACCACCTAAACCAGCACCATCTGAACCATGTCCTTAAGGGCCATATCCACACACTGACTGAACACTTGAGGGATGGTGTCTCCACCACTTCCTTGGGCAGCCTGTTCCTATGCTTGACAAGCTTTTCTCTGCAGAAATGTTTCCTAATATCCAATCTAAACCTCCCCTGGGGCAGCTTGAGGCCATTTCCTCTTGTCCTCTCACTTTTTCCCTGGGAGAAGACACTGACCCTCCCCTGGCTACACCCTCCTGTCAGAGAGTTGTAGCAAGTGAGGTCTCCCTTGAGCCTCCTTTTCTCCAGGCTGAGCCGTCCCAGCCCCCTCAGCCTCTCCTCGTCAGCCTTGTGCTCCAGACCCTTCCCCAGCTCCGTTCTCTCCTCTGGACATGCTCCAGCCCCTCAATGTCCTTCTTGTCATGAGGGCCCCAAAACTGACCCCAGGATCTGAGGTGTGGCCTCCCCAGTGCCACATTTGGGGAGTCTGTATTTCCCCTGGCTTAGCCGTGTTATTATTTTAGTGCATCTTCACTCTCACGGGAAAAGGACAAGTGATTGTACAGATCACCTTTTCTGCTTGCGGAAAATGTGCAGGCAGCACTGATAACTCAGATGTTACCCCACCTTCTGGCTCTGCTCTGCTATTTGGCTGTGCCAGAAAGTTTCCAGGCACATTTTGTGGTGTGGATGTGTCACCAAGATCAAGCTGTTTAATAAAACAAACAAATCCTGAGCTCCAGTTCCTTCATTTGCTTTTTGCTCACCTGCTTTACCCTGGAGAGGCTCTGCTGGTGAGAAGGTTTGTTTTGCTTTTAAACACTGTAGTAATGACTTAAATTTAGCATCCCCAAACTGCTTTCCTCCCCGGCAGTGCAAGTTGGGAGATCTATCTGGATTAATCAAAATACAGCCTGGACAAACTGGTGGCTTTCTTATATCACTTTAATGAGTCTGACGCATGCCTACAACAATGGGAAGGATATATTGTAATTACAGAGGTGCAATGAAATTTGGCTGGCAACATGCACTTAATAATGTGTCTCTATTAGAAACATTCTGGACTGATTGATTTCCCAGCACTTGCTGCCTGTGCCTTAAAAATTAAATAAATAAATGGATGTACATAGAACTGCAGTTCAGTAGTTCTGTCATGTAACAGAATTGCATAATCTCTAGTGCTGCCTCATATTTTAAATTATTTACCTGTCCTAGTCAAGAAACTAAGTGTGAGGTCTTTAAATGAAATTATTTTATATGTTAAATGAGAAGTTGGAATGATTTGGGTAGAGCTCCACCCCCATACACACACACACACACACACACACACACATCTTTTTTATGCTTTTTTTCCCTCTAATGTTCATGAGTACAGTCCATCTGAACTGTATATCTAGGTTGGATTTCTTTTATTTTAAAAACTGTCATCAATTCAGAAGTGCCAAAATTAACCACTGCAGTTTGTGAATGCCCGGCTGCGTCAGGAAACCAATCTGAGTGATAAATTGCTACTTATCCACGTCCTGGCTGTCATTCCGTAAATGCCTGTTTCAGTTTTGATAACCTTGTCATTCTGGAAGCTTTGAAGCCTTTTAATGCCTGCAAGACTGAACTTTTCAATGTTTTTATACTCCTTTGTTTTTTTCTAAAGAGTAAGAGCTTTCTCTGTGTCCTTTTCTTTAGAAAGCAGAAGAAAATAGCTTCATATGACTTCTTCCCTAAATATTTGGATGCTGTTTTCTCAGCCATTTTCCCTCTTTTTTTTTTTTTTTTTTTCCTTTTAACAGAAAATAGCAGAGAAATCCAAAGCTTTGCTTCCTACTGGGCAGAGAAGCACCAAACAGGTAAGTTCACATGTGTCTCTGTGTTTGGCAGTAAGTACAGTGCTAAAAAAAAGCTGTTTTCTAACCCCACTAATGATGCTGAAGAGCTTGGAGCTCCTCCACTGCCTACACTGAAGCCAGTGAGGTGTTTTTCCAATAGAGATGTGTGACGTCTTTGGAGGTGGAAGATAACAGGACTCGGGAAAAAAAGACTTATATAAGAATTGTGTAATTGTTCTCTGCTTTTCTGTCTTCATGAGGCTGTTTTTCCATTCTTGATGGGAGTTTTGTCTGCTATGAAATACATCAAAAAGCAGTCCTACACCCCCTTTTCCTGGAAACTGGGCTTGTAGGCACAGTGAAATCACATTCCACGGACAATTTCATGGAAGTAATTGAGAGGAATTTTTATCAAACCTGTCCCCAGTTTTAGGAGGGATTATGTAGTCTGCTTTCTTTGGCTACATTGAACTGTGCTTAACTATTATATACATATGCAAATTGAGCCTTTTTGTTCTCTTTTAGCCCATATTAGGAACTCTTTTGGTGAATAAATACTATAGGTAATCAGAGTATTTACATGTGTGTTCTGATTTGTGTATAGATACTCATGTATACTCTGATCACTCCATATGTGATGCATATATTTAGCTTCAAATGTACATGCACGTGAATGTATATATAAAATATAATATGATGCATGTGTGCCTGTGAACATATGCAAATTATTAAGAGTATAAAGATATGTTTGTGTAGATATATATGTGTATGTATGCGTATGTGTGTATTCTTTCACAAATATTAATGCAAAACACTATAGATTTAATATCTGTATGTGTGTGTGTGTGTTTAAGAAATCTCCAAAGATTTCCAAGGGAGGTTTGATTCCAAGAGATCCTTTGGGTGCAGTAAGGGTCCAACAGAGATTAGGTTGGCCTCTCAAATACTACTTGCCAAAAAACTTGTAGGCATTTGCAGCTGATACTGTGCCACCAAAACCCAGAACTCTATGCCTAATTTCAGTGATTATTTCTGATTTTTTGATACTTTTTTTCATTTAAAGGGCAGTTAGGAAGTTTTCTGCTTTCCCAATGACATTTCTCTCCCTATCTTCTTGTGCCACCTGATTTTCTACAACCCCCTTAATGTATATAAGAAATAGTTGTACTTTATAAAGTCATGCTTTTCTGTAAAGAAGGGTGGAATGGTGCCACTGAAGATCTCACCATTAGTGCAGATATATAAACTAAAGCTTTACTATTAACTAAGTTTCAAGCAATTACAATTCTGCCTTAGGCCTTGTTGCTTAGTTGGTTTAGGTGTCAGTGAAATGAAACGGAGGTACCAATGGGCTGATGAATCCTTTTGTCCAGAGTGAGGGTTCCCACCACCACCTTTGAAGAGATTGTTCACAGATGTTACTTTTCAGCTCTGTGTTTATAAAATGCAACAGTTTGTTTTTGTCCACCAGCTGGTGATCTGTGTTGAACAGGGGCATAAATAACAAATCTTTAACTGTGGTCAAATCCAACATACATCAAATATTTATTGGGTCATTTTGTGCAAATTTACTGTGATTTGTTTTCACACCATCTGTATTGCATCACTTCTTGGGCTTTTCACCAATTTTGTTTGACTGCTGTTGATGGAGTCAATTGCAGAGGAGGGAACACCTCTGCTTTTACCTGGACTACCAGGTGGTGACATGGCCATGGCTGTTCCATAGGATGTGGGACTCTGCTGTCCATTAACCAGTGCAAATAGAATGAAGAGTGCTAATTACTGCTAATTGTTGGCACTGGGAGCAAGCCTGGATGAAACCAGCTTTTTTTGGTATGTTGAAAATGGTTAGTGACTCCAAAAACAACTTTCTCTGGAAATAAACAGAGTTTTAATATGAGAGAAAAAATAGGATGTCAGACAAAAATACTCAAATCTTGAAGCGAGTAATGGTGGGGTTGGAAGCAAAAGGAGGCTGGAGGAAGAATGAAACAGCAACAAACCCCTTTGCCTTAAACCAGGTAAGAATCCAACCACTGGGAGACTGCAGCAGGATCAGTTTGGTGTGAGTCAGGCAGCATCAGCAGAAATTGGGTTAAACTGGATCAGCTCAGGTTGTTTCTCCTTGTAGCTGTCACTTGCAGGTGAAGTGAAGCGGTTTCGGTGGATTACAAAACAGGAGGTTGTAGCATGTCCTTGGTGAGATGGTTCTGACTCAGAAAGAGGCTTGATCACACCCAAGAGCAAACCTTTTTCATGCAGTGACACTTGCTTGGGCTGGGGACAGATGAGTCTTCATGCAAGAAAAAGATGAAAATTAATTCACATCTGCTTCAGCTTCCCTGTACGTTTGCAGCTTCACACATCTCTTCTTCTTCCTCCCTCAAGTACAGAAAAGAGAAAAACTAAAGGTATAAAACCTGCTGAAGGCAATGCGGTGGTGTGGTTAGTTTTAACTTATTATTATTATTTTTCCAGCAGCAGATTGGCCAGGACATGCAAATTTATGGTTCCCACAGGAACTGTAACCTGACCACTATGTGAATATATTAAAGCATTAAAGTTAACACCCTATACAGTAATGCAAAATACTACATATGTTCGGGAGACCTGATTTATGGGCCTTGTGAAGCTTCACAGTGACTTGGTGCAGATCCAGCCCTGATTCAAGCACTGCTCGCCTGCAGGGCTTTGTTCTCTTTTATTTATACTTTAATTTATTACAGCAAATTGTAAGAGGTCTGAAGAGCACTCGTTTTTCTGGATGCCTGTCCCTATACTTCTCTCCCACTGGTGAGTGGGAAAGGTGAGATGTTTGTTAACACAAGCCCTTATAATTTCCCTTTAGGGAGTGATTGATTCCCTAGACCCATGTAACAGGTAAAAATTGCCATAGGAAGCCTTGGGAAAATTAGTTTCCTGCCCATTGTGGTTTGTTGTAAGTACTCTTTAATTGAGTTTATTTGTTTATAAAGGCAAAACAAAGGCATTGATCCAAAATTCCTTGAAGCCTGAAGTTATATAAATTCTTAATCAAATATGTGTTTGTAGGAATGTGTTTGTGTGTAGACAAATCGATGGAGTTCTATAGGTACACATATTGAAAGACACAACTTTTTACTACACTAAATGATCATTGTTAAACGTGCCTTGTGGCAACAATTAAAAAAAACACAACAAAACCCTTTTCCTTGAATCTGTGAAAGTAATTTTAAATATTCACCTACTGGCCAAAATAAGACCTCAAAAGTCTCGTTAAGGGGAATTTTGGAAGGTAGTTTACAATTTATGGGAATTGCTGGTGCAGCCTGCAGGAGAGACAGGATTTGGGGATATTTTTGCCTTTGCTCCTGATTATTTTTGGGGCAGATGGGCTCCAAACCCCACTTCTCCCCCTGAACAGACACACGAAGGTGTAAACTCCTTCTACCAAGCAGAGTCCAGTGTAGGAGTGGGAGTGTTTCAGGTGTCCCCTGGAGCCTGGAACAGTGTGGTCAGTGGCAAGAGAGGCTGGAGAGCCAAGCGGGTGTGTCCTCGTGGGTGACATCCATGTTCTAATAGCACAGGAATGATCATCCATAATATTAAAACAATTAATGGTAGACTGTGGAAAATCCGCAACAGAGCCAATGATGTCTCTGAGCACAGGAGATGGAAAGAATCCTTCTTTTTAATTCTTTATAATTATTGTGCATCCAACATCATCTGCTTCTGATAGAATCTGTTGTTGTGCCCATGGTTGAACGAGTTCAAGGGATGGAGCTTGGAGCAACCTGGTCCAGTGGAAGGTGGCCCTGCTCAGGACAGGGGGGTTGGAACAAAATGATTTTGAAAGTTCCTTCCAACCCAAACCATTTTGTGATACTCTGAAATTCTCTCTTCTCCATTAATGGGGAGGAAAGTGGGTTTTTCTCACCATGCAGACTTTGTGGGTGGTTCCCCCAAGGGAGTGGGAGAAGGGGAAGCACAGCTCTGTTTTAGCTGAAGAATGAGTTTTAATCTAAAACCACATCAAAAA
>VZTE01000758.1:1403108-1475013 GCA_013397775.1 Eulacestoma nigropectus
TTGAGGAAACTTTCCTAGCAATATTTAGAAATTAAAATTACAGTAATTGTCATGGTGTAATGGCATCTCTCTTCATTTCCTGCTGCTCACGGGGGGAGGAAAGGATAATTACTGCTCTGGAACATGGCAGTTGCCAAAAAGATGCCTTTGTTTCTTATTCTATGGGCCTACTTGACCCATCTCTTGAAGGTCAGTAAATTATATTTCTTAGAAGCACAAAGATGGGTAATAAACATCTATTTGCATATACAAGCTTTTTTTCTTTTCTCCTGACTGCATCAGTTTATTCTTGCTTTAAATGGACTTCCTTCCCACAGGAAGCATCATTTCTCCCTTTCTTCCTGTGTTTATGAAGTTGTTCTTTTTATGTGATTAGAGTAAAATTCTCATTTTGGGGGCAGCAAGATCCAGTCCTTGGCTTTATGGGAGAATAACTTTTTTTGGCAATAATGTCTGCATAAATTGCATATATGGATGTGTGTGTGTAATGACTTTGGTTATTTGGGTTCTATTTTTAGCAGGGCCTTGTCATGGTAGGTGTTGTATAAGCACAGCTACTCCCTTGTGCCACCCTGAGGACCTCACAGGCTAAGCCAACACCAACAGCTTATTGTGAACAACAATTAACGATGAGTTTTTAATGCAGGAGGTGCTCCTCACGCTCCTCGTGTTTGAAACAAGCTTCCACATTTGTGAGAGGACGTGGTGTGTATTTTCCTGAAATGCAAAATTTAATTTCTCACAATCAAAATACAGCTTTTGCCCTGACAAATGGAGCTTTTTATTTACACATTTGTCTTATTGACTCTACCATCTTATCTCAGAACTCATCCCAGTTCCTAATGTTCCAGTCTGGCTGCTGTATCTCAGGAAATCAAGCCTTAGCTTTGGTGATAATTTATCTTGCATATGTGGCAGTAATTGCTATGTCTTTTCAAGGTCGTTTGGGATGCAGCTACTTCTGTAAAAAGTGTTATTTCAATAATGTCAACTTTGTTTTAAATGACTATGCATCCATTAAAAGCCATATTGTAATCAACCCACTCCCCTGTTCCTAGGGTTGTCAATATGGAGCATTTAAATCACACAGTTATTTTTTCTTGACTTTACTCAAGTGTGGGCTTTTGTTTGGTTTTAAAGAGTTTGGGTTTTTTTAAGGCAGTCATTAAAGCAATTTTCTTAAGAAAATTTAAATATTTTCTTTTCTTTTTCTGCCTCTTTGGGGGTAGAGAAATACGTTCTCATAAAGGGATTTAATAAGTGGATGGAAATAGATTCACACCTAATCTTTTAATTTGTTCCCTGTATTTTCAAGGGAGGTGGAATCTATTCTGAATGTCCCAAGGTACTCTTCTTGCTCTGCTTCCAGTGTGCCTGGGAAGGGAAGGTCTTTTCTTCTCAGCATGCCCACGATCTTAAAAAAAATTTCCGGTGGGTTTTATAGGCACAGAAGTTCCCTAAGTAACCATTAAACTCCCCTTTTCTCAGGGATGCAGAATTTTTCAACTGTAAAACTTAAAATGAAAAATCCTGCACCAGAGCCCTTGGGAAAACACCCGGATTCCTGGTGCTGCTGGGGGCAGCTTTTATGGGACACCAGGAGTGCTCTGGGCTTCAGTAAAAACATGTAAGAAACATCCCAAATGCTACTATATCTTTAATTGAAGGAATTTTCAAAAGCTGAAGGTATGAGCTCCCAATAACATTCCAATCTCCTTATCCTACAAGAAAAGAAAAATAAGAAAACACTAAACCTATATCAAAAAGGAATGTGTATCATCAGGTTCGGGGGGAACTTGCCATTTCCTAAATTCCCAAACAACTTAAGTATTGTGGATTTTCCTTGGCAATCCTCTGTCGAGTGCCTGTCAAGGGATCAGCCCCCTTTGCCTGTGTCTGCTGATGAAACTTCAGCTACCTCCATCAGCACCCCAGGCAAACAACTGAGTTCTCACTAGCTGGGTTTTGGTTAGTTAAGGGTTTCTTCAGTTTGTTTGTTCCCTTGTGTGTTTTTCTTTATTTTTTTATTTTTTTTTTCCTTTTTCCTTTTGTTTGAGTGAGAAAGGACAGAGGTTTCTGTGTGGGCAGAGGATGAAGGTGAGGGAAGGGTTTCTTTTGTGCGAAGCCTCCTCCAGAGCAGCTTGCTGGCTCCTCTACCCCAGCTCTGAGTCACTGCTGGAGCCGAAAACCGAGCGGTTGTTTTGTCTGGAATGTGCCAGCCTCGCCCCCAGCTCTGCAACCACTTGCTTTTGTGCTCCCAAATCCTGGGAGACACTTTCCTCTCACCCCACGCTGGCACAGACCCTGCCGGGAGGGCTGTGCCCGGGCAGTGGTGACACCGGGGTCGCGTGGAGGCGTTTGAGGCCACGGGATGAAACGCTGCTGTGAACCAGCCTCGCTAATGGGAGAGAGCACTTTGACAGGGAAAAATCTGTGTTGTGCCCAGAGGCTGGGACAGCTCACTCAGCTGGTGCCCACATTATTGCCCTTCCATAGCCAGAGACAGCTCTGCAAATATTTTTCCCCACTGCTTGTGGTGGCTGCCTGGGTGGTTGCTGTGCTTCTGTCTCGTGGAATCACAGAATGGTTTGGGTTGCAAGAAATGTTGAAAATCGTCTTGTTAAAACCCGTTGCCATGGGCAGGGACACCTTCCACTAGCCCAGGTTGCTCCAAGCCCCGTCCAACTCAGCCTGGAACACTTCAAGGGATGGGGCATCTACAGCTTCTCTGGGCAACCTGTGCCAGGGCCTCACCACCCTCACAGGGAGGAATTTCTTCCAAATTTCTAATCTAAATGTACTCTCCTTCAGCTTAAAGCCATTCCCCCTTGTCCTATCACTCCATGACCTTGCAAAAAATCCCTCTCCAACCTTTCTACCCCCTTAAGTACTGTCAGATCCTACATTTAAAGGATACTGCGAATGCACATCTTCGTGCCACATCAGGTTCATTCATGGAGGGGTTCGCTGCACCCATATAGGTGAGAAAAGCATTTCTCCCCTATTATACGAGATCCAGACATGGTCTCAAGGAATTCTGAATCCTCCTTCTTCCTGAGTGTTGCTTTTCACCCAGTGAGTGTGGGCAGTTGATGGTTCCAGTCAGCAGTGCTGGCACAGATTTGTATATCTATAAATATATACGTGCATCTGTAGATATCAACACCTACATCAATATAAATAAATACAAATAAAAAATAAAATTAAGTATAACTATTAACATAGTGGCAGTTGGATGGACACTCACCTTGCTCAGAGAGCTCTGTCCTTGCATGCAGCTTTTCTGGGCGGTGAGGGTCACCTCTGGCAGCAGTGTCAGGTCTGTGACAGCAGTTGAAGAGGAGAGCAAACACAGGCCAAGATCCCAGAGCTGACAAAGTGTAGGCTGGGTCTGCAGGATGTGTGTGGCCACGATGGCAGTACTATAATTATTAAAAAAATGAATTAAAAGCTTGAATTTTTTTTCACTTTATGGGCTTGACTCCCCTGTATATTCATTTTTTTTTGGTTTTTTTTTTTCAGAAGCATAATTATATAGTGAGTGTTTCTGCCTAGTGGAAGTGGTTTCTACTGGTGTGAGGGGGCTGCTCATATGACCCCATCCACCTCTCCTCCTTCAACCTCACCTTCCCGAAGTTGCACTGCAAGAGTCTAAATTGACTTTTGCCCTGGCAAAGATCACATGCAGCAACTGGAGTAACAAATGTGAAACCTTACTGAGTGTGTCACCTTGCTCCAAAGCAAATGCGCTGTTATTTAATACTTTTAAACCCCCCTGTGGAGATGAATTATTGAAAGGAAGGAAACTGTATTCTTCTAAACCCGCTTTGATGGCTGCATTTATCACATGATTAAACGGGGACAGCAATGGTGTTTTCCCACTAAAAAATGTGTTTGGAAATATATTAACCCTTGCTGCACCAGGGTGGGTGAAGACAAAAATAATATTTATTGACCTTTCTAGGGCACATCTTATTTGTTTTCAAGGTCTAAATAACCAGTGTTATTTCCACCATAAAACTTCGAGAGATTTAACCTCTTCCAATCCTGTGTACGAGGCAGTGCTGTTACCTCCCCTGTGCTGCATCTCACCTATGGAATCATGGAATGCTTTGAGTTGGAAGGTTCCAGTTTTCTGCCATGGACAGGGACACCTTCCACTAGACCAGGTTGTTCAGGCTCTTTCAATTGGTCGCAATTATTTCTGATTTAATGAAAACACGAGGAAACACAGCATCACACTTATAACTCTGATTCTTTATTCTGTTCCTTAGTTCTGGTGCCCAGCTGAAAACTGTAACCCAAGTTTGTGTTGTTTTTGCCAAGTTAAACTTCCACTGATTTACAGGTTTGTTATAAAGTTTCATCCTCACTTTTAATGATAATACAGGATGCTGAAATTCCATTGGAGTTAACTCATAAAGCTGGACGTACATCAGAGAGGTAATTTATATGCAGTGTCATTATAAAACACAACAGGTTCTGTAGGATAAGGCATGTGGTGTAGATAACATTTCAAGTAGTTATTTTTGAGCTGATAGCAACAGTCTGTGTGATAAATAAAATAAATGTGTTCACCTAAACACAGATGGAGGTTCTCCACTGCAATCTCACAAACTTGTTGATTTGAGAAGGTGCCTCTGAAGCAAATAATTCCTTAAAGTTTAAGAGAATTTTTCACCCAATTGTCCCAAATATGAAATAGGTGGTGGTTCAGAGCCTACGCCATGGGCAAACCCTGTTGAAAATTCCAGGATATGCTTCCACAGATAAGAATGGAAAGGAGTTGGACTTGATGGTCATCATGGCTCCCCTCTAATTTGAGTTATTCTGTGCTTTCTTTGAATGAAAAAACTGAGCCCTGGGTGTTGCTCATCACTGCCACTGTCAGGAGCAAATCAAAGTTGTGTGGTTGGTACCTGCTGAGCATCACTCTTGTCCTTGCTCATCTCTGTGAACTCTTGATGGATCCTGGGGGAAGTGATGCAGCCAAGCCATCACAGATCTTCTCCTCTTGTGGGTGTTCAAATGGGCAGTTTGTCACTTCAACAGCAAGGTGACAGGACTGCATCTTACTGTGTGCCCTGCAGTAAAACACAGTAAAGCTTTGCAGTGTCCCCGTTGTTAATTTTCTTTAATTAAAGCTGTGCTACTGCCTGATACCCTGGGATGAGCATTAGGTCACTCCAGTGAGCCTTGGATCAATTGGGTTTGGTGCAAAAGGTCTTTTTCCCTGCTCCCTAAACCAGTTAAGGCCTTAATCTCACCTCTTGTCTCTCTGTCTTCTCCAGATGCTGGAAGAGAGCTGGGAATGGTAGAGCAAGGAAGGTTCTTCCTCATGGGAAACGAAAGTTCATCTTCTGCCCCTTTTTGTGAAACTTTCCAGGGCAAAACTCACAGACAAGAGATTCCCAAGGTCCTCCTTGGCACACAGAGACCGTGCCATGGAGAAACCCAAAGTGGCTGTACGGAGAAACTGGGTGAAACCATAAATGTTTATTTCCATGAACCCAGTTTTCCATGGGGCAAAGCTGAAGATCCTGTTTCCAGTCCGTGCAAGCCTTGGATTTTTTGTGAGCTGTGGTTTGCACACCTCACTTGGATGAAATGAAAAGCTTCAGTGTTTTATTTTCTATCTTCACTGAGTTTGTGAAGTCCTGAATGTAATAAAACTATTGAGGTCTTTCCTAGAACCTTAACTCAGTATTACGCTTGATACAATTGAATCTCTTGATCTGCTACGTTTCTTGCTTTAAGAAGGATTTTCCTTTCCCCTTCCCCTTCTCCTTTCTGTACTGGGTTACATTCACATGAAGAGCTCAGCAGTGACGTGCTGAGAAACAAAGATGATTGCCCTAAAAAAAAAAAAAGGCAAAAACAAAACCTCAAACAAAAATTAAAAAATCAAAGCATCTTCTTGCAATCACAACTGATTTCTGGTGAGCAAGGAAGGTGTTTTCTCCCTTTCTGTGCCCAGCAGTTTGTAACTGGTTAAATGATTTAAGGAAAGGGAGTGGGAATGTGGCTTTTATGTGCAGCAGGACATAGTGACCTCTTCTGGAAGCTGAGCACTGGGAAGTTTGATGGCCCTGCGGTGGGAGCTCCTAAGTTGACCCCTATATTTAAGCATGATTAAAAGCACCACTGAAGAGCCAGGCACAGGAAAAAGAAAAAAAACCCTTTCACAGCAGTTTCTGGGAGTGGGGTAAGGGAAGCTGTGGACGCTGCACACTTTGGAGTGCCATCTGCTGGCACAGGACTCGGTCGCATATAGGAGCCTGGTTTTACACTGCTCAGATGGAAATGGTGTCAGGCAAGCCCTGATGAATCACTGAGATGAGAATAAACTCTGCAAAGAATTGGAGTGAAACAGGATGTTTTGTGTGTCTGTTGAAGACAGAGTCCCTTGCTCTATTCTGGAAATCTGCTCCATGTCCCCTCTCTGTACTAAGGGGAACGCACATATTGAACAGGGTTTAAATAAGTATAATATCAATTATTTTGTGTATAAATATATGGCTTCTGAGGTTCCTAGGGAGGAATTTGAGCTTCAGTTCACATCTGCTGGGAGTTTTGCAGTTTTTAGCCTCAGCTGGTCTGGTTGTCATCTTTAGCGGAGTCCACAGGGCTGTGCAGGCCCTCTCTCTACCCAGTTCACATAATTTTGGCACCCAAAGGTGAGCAGAGTCTTGCTCATCAGCACATCTGACTGAGGCACAGTAAGGTCTAGAAGGCCACCTGATAAATGGCAGAAGGTGACGTGGTGTCATGTTTCTGGTGTAGCATGGGGTAGTGTTAATTTGCTATTTTTGAGTTTGAAAGGTCCAAAATTTTTTAAATGAACAAGAAACCTCAGCTCACCGGTGTGAGAGCAGGAAATGGTGATAGCAAATGGTGTTCACCTCTTGGATGCCTGCCTACCTGAGTAGCGCTGCCAGGCAGTCCCAGACTGGAAAAAAGAGGGGTATGAGGCAGTATTTTGCACAAAAAGGGGGAAAAGGATTTTTATTTATAGAGAACCATATTTTTTGTTTAAATATTTTGGTGTCTGCTTTTTTTTCTTTTGTTTTTATATGTTTTGTCCCTCATACAAAGAGACTCTTTTTACAGAGATGCATTCTTTGCATGTGGGATGTCATTTGTTTTCTTGTCCTACACCAATCCTGTTTCTCTTGAGATGCATTTTATTTTGAGCTTGATGATACCCAGTGTTATAAAACCTTTTTCTCCTCCTAACATTGCTTGTTGCTTCCAAGCCTACAGGCACTGGCTTACTGTAGACTTGAGTTCACACAAAATCCTTTTAATCACCCTTTTGCCTTCTTGACTCTCGCCTTATGCCCTCTTCTGTCTCAGAGCTCACCAGTGCAGCTTTTTCCCCTTCTAAGCCGTGAGAAGCAGGAAAACATTGCAAATTATTAACTGGCCACCAAAACAAAGGTTTTAAAGTGTGTGGTATGGAGCTTTGCGGGCTATTTTTGGAACTGCTTTATTTGGAACTGCCTCTTTGTTTACAAACTTGTGATTGTATATAAGACTTGATACGAAATAGGAGATGAGATGGGAAACCTTCCAATGCTGAATTTTAGTAGATGCCCCTGCAGATCACAAACATTTTGCAAACTGAGATGTTTCTGCTCTATAGGGGGAAGAACCCATCCCCATTTGTGGTGTGTGGTCCCTGGCTGGACACCAGTGCCCACAAAAGCTTCATTGTCATTGTTCATTCCCCCTCAGCTGATCAGGGGAGACAAAATGTAGTGAACGGCTCGTGGGTCAAGATAAGGACAAGGAGAAATCACCAGTTACTGGGTGAGTCACAGGCAAAATAGGCTCGATTTGGAGAAATCAGTTTAATTTTTTACCAATTAAATCAGAGTAGGATAATGAGGAATAAAACCGAATCATAAAGCATCTCTCTCATACCCCTCCCGTCTTCTCAGGAAAACTCACTCCCAAATTCTCTGCATCCTCCCTACCAGCATCAGAGAGAGATGGGAAATGGGGCCAGTTTATCACAAGTTGTCTCTGCTCCTTTTTCCTCCTCACCCTGCTCCAGAGTGGGGTCCTTCCACAGGGTCTCAAGTCCCACCTGCAAAACTGCTCCAGAACAGGCTCATCTCTCCACAAATCCACAGGTCTGGCCAGGGTTCTCTGCTTTGCTGTCTTGGGGCTTTTGTTCTGTTTCTTTTGTTCTGTTCTCTTTCATGATTCTCAGAAGGAAATGGGAATTGGTGGGTCTGGATGTGTTTATGAAGAGGAATTGGTTGAGTGTCTATCAAGTGCAAAGACTTTTTACATGCAAAGAGTCTGCAGCACTGATGTGTTTCCTGGGTTTGTTTATCCACTCTTTATCATGGAATATTGGGTGTGGGAATGGGAGTAGACCTGGCAAGTGAGGTCAGACACTTTTGTGTGGCCCCTCAGTGAAAGCTCCTTTCTCTGAGAACAGAGGAATCGGGCCACAGTGTCTTCATGGTGAGGGGATCTGGAGAACATCCTGTTTCTTTCAGTAGGGTTGTGTTGTTGTTTTCCTTGCTTACAGAGCAGGAAAGATGGAAGGGAGAATGAAAGTATTTCAGTGAGAGTCATCACATGTGATTTCCTCTTCAAGAAAGTCGTTCAGTCATTGCAGACATTGACAGGAAGTCATTCTGCAAAAGGAGTGATGTGACACCTTCCTCTGTTCATTTCCCTGAGTTTCTACTGAAAAGCCAAGGAATGGGTGAAATATTTCATATTTATCCACATCATTACATTTAACACCTTGGAGCTTTCCTTTTGATATCCTCTGTTAATTCTCAGCATCACAGCAGGAAACAAATCAATCTCCTCGTTCTCTGCTGCAAATATTTGGTGAGAAGGTTGCCGATAAGCTCTAAATTAGTTTTCATAGTTTCAGAATGCAAAGTTAGAGATGCTGTAGCCTTACATACCCTGGCAACTGGTTCCTCTTGGCAGGTTGCTCCACTGCCTATGATAAAGATGACTTTGGCTTCATTTCAGGACAAGTGATGTGGGAAGACCGCTTGTCTGCAAAATCTTTTCCATCAAGAAAATTCCTTGTGCTATGATTCACTCATGCCATATGTGGAGGAATTAAATTCTGGGCGAGACGCATGAAGGAAACCCCAGAGGAGGAGAAATGATTTGACAGCTGATCCATAGAGCTCTTTCAGCCACCTCTAAAGAAAATGCTGTGATGCCAGTATCAGTTTCATTACACATCTGGGCTTGACTCATCTGCTACAGAGAAAGAAGAAAGAAACTCAAAGAAATAATTAAAGTTCATTATTGAGTGTATATGAAATAGCATTATTAAAGTATCTCCCTCACATTTATTTATAACCCTTCTTCCTGACAGAGCCTGACATGTTTCGCAAACACCACTGAATGATTATAGATTCTTTGCCCAAAATCTGAGGATGTTGCTCTGCATTCTATTCATCACTTGCTCAGTCAAAATTTATGTTCCTGCACAATCTGTACGTTTTCTGAGATCTCTTTGTGTAGGTACATTACTCATGAGACCTACCAGGCGTATTTAGAATAAGTTGGGGTGGAAGGGCTCAAATTTCTTTCAGGGAAAGCCAAGTTTTTCTGAGGGGTGTTGGACTGGGCACTGTCACTGCATGACAGGGTGAGACTGGAGGAGAAGAATATCTCCATCCTCACAAACCCACATGTTTTGGTTGGCAGGACGGAGTTATCAATGATGACGCTTATCCAGGACAACTGAGCTATCATTGCTCCTCTTGGAAAAATACCGGGGACTTCAGGATGTGGGCAATGCTCAGAACCTTTTGTAAAACTCAGCCAAGTGTAGTTTCATTTTTTGGCCAGGACAGTGATTGTTCCTCTGTACTCAGCACTGGTGAGGCCACAACGCAAGTGCTGTGTCCAGTCCTGGGCCCCTCAGGTCAAGAGGGGCTGGAGCATGTCCAGGGAAGGTCAACAGAGCTGGGGAAGGGTTTGGAGTCAGTCCTGTGAGGAGAGGATGAGGGAGCTGGGGGGACTCAGCCTGGAGAAAAGGAGGCTCAGGAGGGACCTTCTTGCTCTCTACAATTCCCTCACAGGAGGTTGTAGCCAGTTGGTCTCTTGTAGGAGAGTGTAGGAGTTGGTCTCTTTTCCCTGGGAACAAGGGACAGGATGAGAGGAAATGGCCTCAAGCCATGCCAAGGGAGGCTTAGGTTGGACATCAGGAAGAATTTCTCCATGGAAAGAGTGGTTAAGCATTGGAAGGGGCTGCCCAGGGATGTGGTGGAGTCCCCATCCCTGGAAGTGTTCAAGAAGCGACTGAACGTGGCACTTGGTGCTCTGGTCTGCTTATCAAGGTGGTGTTTGTTCAAAAGTTGGACTCTATGATCTTGGAGGTCTTTTGCAACCTCAGTGATTCTGCAATTCTTATGAAACTAAAGCCCGTATCAGCATCCTTGGGAGACCGGCCCAGGACACACCTCAAGGGCTTGTCTCTTCGTTATGTTCCCACTGGTCTCACCCCCTTCCGTTTGCCAAATGAGACCTGAAAATAAATCCAAGGAGTATGGATTAGCTGTGTGGCTTTGGTGTATTAGCACAGTTGTGTTTGAGCTGAGCAGCAGCAGGGGTAAAAGCACAGGCAGTGGATGCAAATAGAAGGACTCCAGCAGAAAAGTAATGTAAACTCATCAGGGGCTTTAAAATGCTGAGCCAGATCGATGTTCCTTTGCTGATGGAAAGTGTCACCTCCCTCAGCAGGCAGTGTCAGTGGTTCAGGGAGAGCTTCCCATGGAGAAAGCCGGTGTGCAGCCTCATGATTATGATAAAATATGCAGGGATATTGTGGACTCAGTCACCTTCCACAATTTGGTGTGGAAAATATATGTCCAACACTAACTGTGCCAACAATTTCTTCACTCAGTCTGATCTCAGATAAATACAGAGTTTAGTATTTATCTGGAAAAGCAGTTTTTCCCAATTCTTTTTTTTTTTTACACATTTTTGTCTTTATTATTAGAAGTACCCCATGGCAAGAAAAATTCTTTTCCAGAATGTGGGCAGAATGTTGGTTTATCTTCAGAAATTAGTGACAAATACTTCTTCAAGAGAAGAGAGATATTTTTGCCTATAAATGAGATTTCCTGCTCCCCAATAGTTGGTCCATGTATGGTAACAAAGGAGAAACAACAGAAATGTGTAGATTTTCGTAATGACTACTCTGGTTTTGGAAAGATTCTCTGCCTTCTTTCTCTTACCCTTCCTGCTGAAATATATCAGCACTAGGGAGAGTTTCAGTCCCTGTGAGGGTCATATCTCAGCCCTTGTCATGCCTGACTGGGAGATCTGTGCAGTTTGAGGGTAACCGGGATCTGCCTTTGGCTTCCTTTCAATTCACTTCCATGTTTTCTTTAATCTTTGTCCCCTTTCTGAGTACCCTTTATGTTCTTCTTTCACTCTTGCTCAGTCCCTGCTGTCATTTGTTTGGTTGTCCTTCTTCCTTTGTCGCCGTCTCTGCTTTCCCCCCATATTCTGTTCATGTCATTCCCCTCTGTAAAATTCTTGAAAAAGCATTTGAGAGCAAACAGCACTGAAGCCATTTCCTTGTGATGGAAATCCCCCTTTTATTGCATGTGATAAGATCAGCTACATTTCTGCCCATAACCATAGGATTAATATTTAAATTGTGCTTATTGACATAATGATACCCATTGTGAGACTAACAATATAAATATGCTGGAGGAACAGCTAGGAAAACAAGATAAGAGAGTCTCAATGCCCAGGGGACTTACACAAGGTGGAGACTAACAGGGAACATTATGTATTTTGTTCATCAACAATTTTTCAATGAAAGAGGGTTTAAAAACTGCTGCAGTTTTCAGCATGTTAAGACTGTGAGGTGAATTGGGATTACCTTTTGTAGTGACTCCATGTTGTAACAAACTACTTGTGACTCAAGCTGAGTTTGTGAAGTTCCTCACCTCACTGGAGCCTGTGGAAGTCCAAAGTGTCCTCAGGAAATATTGCTCTCTTCTTATTTGAAAATCTGAAGAGATGTGAAACAGGGTTGACCCAGAATTGGGAGTTTGAATGGCAAAAAAAGTCTGTTTCTGCTTGATTTCTGCACTGCCCTTTAGGAGAACAGGGCAGCCTCCTTGGAGAGAGGAGTAGTGATCTTCGTAACTCAAAAGTAGTGTCATGCTGGAAAGTAACCATCTGAAATGAGACAAATGTGTATTACAGGTGCCACTGAATAATTAAATATCAAAAGCCAGATAAAGGTGGAAATAACTTTTGAAGAGACATCATGGGAAAATAAAGGATCAAAACCCACCGCATTAATAGGCAGGAAAACTTTGCTATAACCTTCACTAGGATAAAAATTCCACCCTCACCAACTAAATCCCAGGAATTATAACTGTTTTCTTGGTGATATTTTATTTCTTGGTCAGGATCCCTCCTTGTAACATGAAAGCTCAGCCTGGAACTTGGGAGAGAGGAGGGTGGGATTTGTGAGGAAGCCAATTTTTACACAGTGGCCTCAACACTGCCGTACATCCTTCTTGGTCCATATTGGGCCTCCTTTGATTGATTTAAATTGACCTTCAGGCTTCTTCTTGCTTCTCACATTCTGAGCACTAAATCCTGGAGAAGCAAAGACCTCTTGTCTGACCCAAGCACATTTCATGGATAATCTCTGTGTCTGTTCTGTAAACTCCGTAACATCTTCAACAGACACAGCATTGAACATCTGCTTCCTCCTCTCTCCCCACCACTGGTTTGTTTCTAATGAAATATTTATTAAGTGAATGATATTTGCAGTCAGAGAAGGAGATAATTCATGCAAGCAATCAGCTCTGGGTTAACTGGAGAATGAAAATGTCTTGGACCGTAGCAAAAACTCATAATCAAAGGGCTCCCCAGCTATCCATCAAACAATCAATTACTGTATCCATTAGTCCCCTTTCACCACACATTAAAAAAATTTACGAGACATGCTAATGTCCGGGTCATTGCTCCGTAAGGATGAGCAAACAACAGAGGCATCTATCAAAGTTTTGATGCAGAATGATCTCACTTAGATCACTTCGTATTCTCATGGTGTTAAGTCTGTTAAAGACCTGGTCTGTGAGGGCAATGCTGGTTGCCTCCCGTCCTCGCCAGCTGAGGGAAACTTGTCAAAAGAAGTTGAACATTTCAGATGATTCTGCCTTCTGTGTGGTGAGACAGAAGGTCATTCTGTGTGACAGATGAATAAACAAACCGCACATCAGTAAAACAGAGGTGGTTTTGTCACTTCTTTGTTAAACTGGCCAGGTAGTTGAAAACATTTTTCTACTCTTACATGTGCTGTGTGGGGAAAAACAGGATTTCTCCATGAAGAGGGAATCCAGAAAGCAGCTTCTAGGGCATCACGCCAGACTTGTCTTGCCTCTCTGTCCTCATCTAGTCCCTGACAAATCTACTGGGAACTCAAACCATGCATGCTGAAGGAATCTCTGTTAATTCCTCCACAGTGTAGATTTCTATCTCTGAAGGCAACAAGACTCTTTCTACAGGTAGCTGGGAGAAACAAACACATCTTAGTGTACTTAGCTGAGCTAAGTAGGATATATCATTTTCCATGGGAAAAAAAAAAAAAAAAAAAATCTGTGTGGTTTTCAGTCAGGGGTTTTTTTGTGTTGTTTTGGTTTGTTCGTTCTTTTTTTCCCATCTCCCTTGGCCACAGCTGGGCATGTGTAGTGTAAATCTCTACTTCTGAGCCTGACATTCAAGGCTCCCTTTATAGTCTATGACACAACCTCATGTTAAGTAGCTGTCAATCTTTTTAATCTGGAGAATAGAGCTCTTATCTCCATTGACTTTATTGACCATGTCTCCATTGATTATTGTGGGAGTCTTAATCAGGAGCTCGGAGGTCAATGAGCATGTAAGGCTTGGAGAGGTGGATTTCTGGCAGTTCAATTTGCCTGATCAATTCAAACAAAGATATCCACTGTGCAAACATCTCAAATTGGTGTTAAGAGGGATCCCACTTACATGTCAATACCACCGGTCCTGAACCAGCATCTGCCTAATTTATCCCTCCTTCTCTGAATGACACTTGATATCTGATGGAACAAAGTGGCAGCTCTGGTAACGGGATAAAGCTCCTCGTGTCTATTGCCAGTTTGGAGAAAAGGCCAAAAAAATGAAGGGCAGAACTTTACTGGGTTGAATCTCCTGCTGGAGAAACACACTTCACTGTTTTGAGTAGACAGGGAGCAGAAGGAAATAAATTCCCTGCAAACATCCTTTCTGTAGTTCACTGTGATCCCTTTGTCCCCACAGAATTCATGGGTTCGGTGCCAGTGTCTGCACACATTTGTGTTAGTGAGGGGCTTCTTGTGCAGTGAAAATCTGGGTTTATGTGATAAAAATCTTATTTTCATGCACACAAACTTTCAGAGGAACAGCAGAAAACTGTCCTCTTTCCACAGAGAGAATACTGTTCCAGTGTGGGTTTGCAGACAGAGGTCTCTTTCAGGGAGTGAAATATGATTTTAATTCAGTGAGTGTGACCCAGCCTTTCAGAATCAGTTCATTACTTCTTTATTACTGTAGGAGTGGAAAATGATCAGATTTGAGTCCTTTGGGACTAGGTCAAATAATTAGGAAAATTATTAAGATGCAACAAATCAATCAATCAAAGCCCCATGCAGCATTTTTGAGAGTGGACTTTAACATGTGACAAAATTTCTCCTGTGTTTGGGTGGAAGTTTCCAACAGAAATATATTTTTATGGCACAAGCAATGAAATCTTGGAGTTTATGGCTTGGGAAGGGCATTGGTATATACAGAGAGAATAAAAAAGAACATGAACAGGGCAAGTGAAATAACATGAGGTATATAGTCTATAAACATCAGATGAGAAAATGAGGGAGCTAAATTAAATAGTCTTGGAGAAAGTATCAATAGAGACATGATTACAGTCTATAAATACTTTCAAGATGAAAATACAAATGAAGACCAGGTGAATTATTCACGGAGTTAAATGATAGAAGCCAGAATATCCTGATGTTAGGAAAGAAACATGTAGGTTAAGTGCTAAAACTAATAAAGAACACTCGTGTGGATGGTTAAAACCCCATCAGTTTGCAAAGTCAATAGCACAGTTAAAAACAGAAGTAAAATAAATAATAATGATAGCGCAATAAAAATCTGTGGTAGAAATTATCTGAATGTTTATCTGTGGCCTCTCCTGCCTCTGACACAGTGAAGATATTGTCCTGATATTAACTGGAGAAATGGGCAGATTATGGACGATTTTGTTACATGTCACGTTCTGGAGGCGCCGAGCTGAAAACCTTTCAGCATTTTTTTATCTTAATCCTTTCGCTGAATGCTTTATTTTGGAAACAGTTTAGGTAGCTTTTCAATCCTCATGAAAGCCTGTATGCTAATGGGGTGGTGTGGGACTGAGTGAGGAAAGGTTAACATTTCTGTGAGCGTATATCACCGAGACAGCACAGAGCACCTGAGGATAATAAAGCTGCTCTGCACCGCTTCCCTTCCCGAAACTTCCTATTTCTTGTCACTGCTTGGAAGGTTAAACTCACTTCATCCTGCCCTGTAAAGAACTCATACAGGATAAATTAGCAAACTGCCAAATTCTCCCTATTTCATTCTCCCTGGACAAACTCACTCAGAAGCAAGATTTTGTTCCCTTCAGCAATGTTTACTCTTCCTATTTTCCTTATTTTACTTTGCAGGCAGTTTGGTGCCAAATACACCTCTGTGTCTAAATTTCCCTAATATCGTTAGTTTCTCTTCCTTGAGACATGGCCTAGATCTGTAATAACTCTATCACTATTCTTGAGGAAGAATATAATTTTCTTTCTGCTGTTCTTGTGTTTTTCTCTAAACTAGTAAATATCCTGACTTGATTTGACTTGAAATTCAAGTTGTCACTCTTCATTTTTCTGGAGATTGAAGCTCACATCCTCTGAATAAAGTTGACTGTTGTTAAATCTTTCCAGTAAAACAATGTCCTCTTGCCCATGTCAGCCCTTGCTGTCAGAGCACACAGAGATCAGGGCGAGCATTTCATTCCTTCAGTTCAACTGCTATTTTAAGGTTGTTTACAGGTGGGTAGATTAGACTGAGTTGGGTGGGAATTATCACTGTCCAGGAGAAAGAAACATCAACCCCTGCGGCATGGACGAGTGGGCACTGGGAAAGTCCCCATTGATGTTTTGGGGCTTTAGTGGAAACACTTAGAGGGACAGAAGCCATTTCATGAATTTAGTTGAAACTGTGATCTCTGTTTCAGCAAATTTATCTTTTAGGAACAAATGCTACAGAACCTTTTGATTGTAAAAGTTCCCATCTAACTGGGCTCTGCTGTGTGGTGCTCTGCCATAACTGTACACTTAAAAAGACAACACTGTAATCAAATTCTAATTTCCAAGCATCTTTACTTCATCCCAGTATTGCCACTTGGATGATTGTGTCCCATGAGCTGAAACAGCTGATGTTTGGAGGAAAAAGGGAAAAAAAAGTTTAATTGGAAGCATGGGGAGATTATAACAGGAAATCAGTTCTCTGTCCCCTCAATGTGATAAGGACATAGGTCATTTGTAGTGAGTCCTGAGGAGGCCACAAAGATGTTCAGGAAGCTGGAGCCCCTCTGCTCTGGAGACAGTCTGGGAGAACTGGGGGTGTTCACGTGGAGAAGAGAAGGATCCAGGGAGTGCTTAGAGCCACTTCCAGTGCCTGAAAGGAGATCCAGGAGAGCTGGAGAGGGACTTTGGACAAGGGATGGAGTGCCAGGACAAGGGCAAATGACTTCAAACTGAAGTGGGGGAGGTTTAGGTTAGGTATTAGAAAGAAATTATTTAGTATGAGGGTGGCGAGGCCCTGGCACAGGCTGCCCAGAGAAGCTGTGGCTGTCCCATCCCTGGAAGTGTCCAAGACCAGGTTGGACAGGGCTTGGAGCAATCTGAGATAGTGGAAGGTGTCCCTGCCCATGGCAGGGAGGTTGGAATAAGATGATCTTCAAGGTGCCTTTCAGCCCAAACCTTTCTCTGTTTCTGTGGTTATTCAAAATGAGACATTTGTGGATGGTGCCAAAAGTTGTGGTGGGATGACGAGGTGTTATCCCATCCTGCTGCTCAAAGCTTTGCTCCTACTTTCATCCTTCTCTCCCACAAAGGGGAACCCCACTCTCACAGAGGGACAGGAACCTTGTCTTGTGCCCCCAGCTCCATTCCCATCAAGTGACCACCCACCCGCACGAGGCTCTTCCAGATGGGTGGTGACAAGATTCCTCTGATTTTTGTCCTGATTTGGGATCAGGCTTTTGGGCAGTAACAGAAACATCCTGGCAGTGCAGGGGCTGTAAAATGGGCAGATACTTTTTATAAAGACTCACTAAATGAGAGTGATTCTCAATCTCAGGCTCTGAACATTTGCTTGGACACTGAGCAGTCCACTGAAACCCTGCCAAAGGCCAGGAACAAAAAGAGATTAAAAAATTGATGCCAATGAAGTTTTGTGGAAGTCAAACGTTTCTAAAAATGAGAGTGGCTGAGCAGTCCAAAAACAAAATACAAAATACAAAAGCAGTCTATTTTTTGAAAGATAGAGACATACTTTTTATTTCCAGCATCCTCCTACTTTTCCGCTGCTCCAGAGTGGCACTGTGCCTGTGCTGGGGTTGTCTCTGCTGCAGGAAATCAAGCTGAATTTGGTTCTTGACTCCGCATGAACCCAGGAAAAAAAGACTCCTCACTATTTTAATTTTGGTTTTTTTGGTACTAGATGGGTGTTAACAGGTGAGCCAGTGACTCATTCTCCCTCGTTTTCCTTTCTAGCAGGAATCTGCTCACCAGCTGTGCAGCACATATGTTGGGAGGCAGGGACAACACGATCCTTTCTAGGCAGTCTTGATGTGTCTGTGAGCTCTTTTAGGCATGGGCTTTTTGCACAAATGCTGTGGGTTTCAGCTGCTCGGCGAGGGAGTCTCTGCCTTGCATCAGGATCCAGGGACAACGCAGAGCTCAGCTCTCAGACGGCACTGCCAGCCAAAATGTGGTGCCAGCAGAGATGTGCGGAGACAGGGAATGCTGAGAATATGACACAGACAGCTAGGAAAGGGCAGGAACAGCTTTAGGAATGTGTCGTGATGCTATGAAAACACCAGTGAATGCTCTCCTTTCTGACAAACTTGAAGGAATGCTTATCCACTTGCTCTGCACGTACGGAGATGCCACCTGAAGGTGGTGGCAGCCCAGGCAGGCTCTAGGAAGGATGGGTGCAGCCAGGCTGAAGTCATTCAGTGAAATGGGTTTGAAAAGCAGAGCATGTTGGGTTACAGAGAGGGGAGATGTGTGCCTCTCTTCACTGATGCTGTTTTGTTTCACTCACATCGCCGTGGGACCGTCTATTTGCATGGTAGATAAAGTTGCCAAATCAAGAGAAAAAAAAAAAAGGAGAAGGACTGGAAATAGGAACAGAACAAGCTGCTCCTTCCTTCAATCAGACAGGGTGAAAGTATATGGCAAGATGTAGTCCTCATGATCAGCTGAAGTTTGACCTAGAAACTGATGATCTCCATGAGCAAAATGTGTCAGCCCCACCATCTAAGCCTGGTAGGAAGGGCATTCCTCCTAAATTTGGTCTTCACTGTGGGGAGAAAATGTGCTGTGCTTCTTAAAAGTACATCAGTTATCAGAGACCTAAACCTCGGGCCCCTGGCTTATTTTCTTTTTCTTCATCTACCACAGACAGGTCATTTAATTCTCCCACCCTGAGTACAGTAAGATCGACTCTGAACTCAAGCAGCCCTGGGTGATGAGGTCAGGATTGCTTAGAATGAATTTGGTGAAGTAATAAAGTCTTGAAGGCAAACTAAAGAAGAAGAAAACAGTAGGAGGTATGAACTAGGTACTCTGCTACTAAGTGTCTTCCAGTTCCAGGAAACTGAAAAGATTTTCTCAGTCCTCATGACTGCAGAGACCTGAACGAGTAAATTTAAAAATGCTGAAAAGCAAACTAGCAAAACAGTTTCTGTTAATACATTTTCCCTAAAATTAGTAATTTCTTGCAGATTCTGTAGTAGGAAACTGGTAGAAAGGGTGGGGGTTTTTTGCTCAATTTCACATTCCTTTCAATCAAAAGTAAACACCTTGATCAAGAGTGAAGACAGAAACACATGAAGGATTCTAGTTAATTTAAATAAAAATGCACTTCAACCCTTCCCTTTATGCTAATTTCCCCATCCTGGTTTTTCTCATGCCACATTGGTGCAGAGTAATCAAATTTGCATAAGTTGAAGAAAATGCTGAATCCATTTCTATATTTGCCTGTGTCAGTGATGAATAGAGGAAGGATTCAACACATTTCACTTGAAAGTTGTCCTTGTTGTTACTTTTAAATTTGGCCTTTTTTAAGTGAGAAGGAAGAGCGGGCAATGGTTAATTTGTGATTTCTTGTGGTGCATTTCTTTCCCAGGTGTTGTAGGAAGCTCCTCTCCTAAGACAACAGAGCTTAGATTACCAATCACTGCTGTGATCTTCTGTGTGAAAGATAATGCAAAAATGTAATATCACTATTTCTCTCCTCTAAAAGATTTAGAAGTCCCAGGCTGCTTGTTCTGTGCCTGCCTGAGGCCTTTCTACCTGTAATTGCTTTGGGCTTTTGCTTGGCATGGTACAGCTCTAAATCTCATTGAGCCTGCAAGGTTAGTTGTTTTGGAAGGATGGTTTGAGAGAGATCATCTAATCCAATTTATCTGTCAGCCTTAACCTGGCTGTATTTTGGGGATAGTCAGGCCAAACTGGCTGCTCTGTGTCGTGTTTGTCCCAGGCAGCTTTGCAGTGCCAACCTGCGATTAAAAATGTGTCAGGCAGAGTAACTCCAGCAGTGCTCTGCATTGTGGCCTTCCATGCACGGTGTTTTATTGATCTCTAATGCAGACACTCCAGCCTCATTATTCTACACGCAATAAAATGTGAATCTCTGAGCCTGGATGCTACTGAGAATAGGAGGTCCTCATAAAGCGTTGCCTGGCTGTTTATGTGTCTATACGTACTATAAAGCAAGAGATAAACATCTCTGCATTTGCATCTTGTTTGAGCCAAAATGTTACCCAAGGAAATGTGAGAGTTTGCAGGAGCTGTGGGAGGTGTGGTGATTGCTGCTGGAGCTGGCCATATCCCTGCTAGAGGTTCAGGAGGCTTTTGGAGATCGGGGAAGATAGAGCAACCTTCCTTGGTTTACTCCCTGAGTCATATAAAAGCTCTGAAATACTCTCTTTTCATGGTTGCAGAAGATTTCCTTGGAACTTCCTGCAGTCTGTAGTACAAAATTAGCTCAGACAAGTGAGACTGGTTTTACCTGTGCTCATATAAACTGAGAGGTAACAAGGAATTTGTGAATGGTGCTGTGCATATCAGAGGCATCTCTAGGGCCTCACAGCCCAGCGATGCTCCAGCTGCTTGAAATGTGCGTGTGAATGGAGTAGTTGTCAGAAAAAAAGGAACTTGTGCTCTTTCTTATTCTCCAGAATTAGTTTTTCAGTCCAGGTGGGGGAGTGCTGGCTCAAATCGAACTTACTGTCAACCAGGAACCCCAGATCCCTTTCCAAGCCTCTTGCTCCCCTTCCCCACTCTGACAACAGCTCTGCCACATCCATCGTAAGATACCGTGTTTGTATCTTCTTCCCAAACTTTCACACACAGAAATTAAACCCTGCTCCCCAGGACACAGGTCCTGATGGAGTTTGGAGTGGAAGGAGGTGGTGTAGAAATGGGTTCATGTTGTCTCATTCCAGGCTTAATCAAGTTCCCTTCTCAATTGACTTCATGCTGAGGTTGAAAGTAGAAGTTTGTGGATGTCTTCCTCAGCCCTTCCTTCTCCTGTGCCTGTGGTTCGCTCACCTGGTGGCAAGGCTGTAAATCCAGTTTCAATAAATCTTGGTTATTTGCATCAACTCTTACAGCTTTTTTTGTCATGACTGTGAGAGGCCGATCTTATTTCTCACCTTTATTATCTGTCTTGTACCAACCTGAGCTGGAGGGAGTGTCTGTGTCTCCCTATTTCTCTCTGTTGTATAATTTTTCTCTGTATCTTCAGGTTTTGGGGAGGATTGGAGAGGAAATTTTCCTTTGAAATTGCTAAACATTTCACTGGAAGTAAAAGCCATTTCTCATCCATCTCCAGTCAACATTTCATGCCCTGAATTTGTGGTAAGGGAACATTCTTCTAAGCAGCAATCAGGAATGTCATCATTGAAGATAGTGATGTAAAAAAGAGCTGCAGAACTGGGAGGTACCAGCACACTCTCACTGCTACAGGAGACTCCCAGCTCTCTGGAGATGAGCTGTGAGGTTGATGAGCTGGTTGGTGTTATATTACCTGGAGTTCCCATTGGATTTCTGCTTCTCTGTGGAATAAAGGCCATATGGGAGCTAGAAGAGAGGCCATTTCAACCCCTTGCTTGGTGATTTTGTGTGACATGAGTTGTCAAACTCGTGATATTCTGTCCCTTCTGATAGACAAATGAGGAGTGAGGCAGGACCAAGGTTGGGAGGGGGTTATTTTTGGAGGGGTCTCAGACATGCAACTTCTGAGGCAAAGATTTTGCTGCTGATAAAGTACAGGCACTGACAGAAGCTGTCACCATCCAGATAAAACCTTTTTTACTTTTTTTTTCCCCCTATCAGCAGCTGCATGTAGCATCTCCCCATTGGTAGAAAAAATCTGATAAAAAAATGTAGTTGTAAGCAGCAACGATTTTATCCTGGTGAAAAGATTTTATCCAACAGGAAAAATGTTGTGCCTGGGCATAATTTTTCAGGTATGATGAACAGCATGGTATGACCCTCAGTCCTAAGGATTTAGTTTTAAAAGAACTATTGAGCATATCAGATATACTCAACTTTTTCTCTGCTATCATTTTTTTTTTCCATTGACAGAGTTCAGTTTATAGATACATCTTGACAAAAATCTGCCAGAGGCAAATTTCAACAAAAGAACAATTTCAAACACAACCAATTAACAATTTATGAAAGGAAATCCGACAGAAAATTACACAGAGATTCACAGGGCATAAAATTTGGCACTAAATCAAATTTATAGTGGAAATGCCTGTACAGGGAGTTATGGCCCCTTGCAGTGCAGTGTCAAAGGGAACTTTATCTATGGAGGCTCAGTGAGTGCCCTCCATCTGATCTTTTCTTACTATAAATAAAATGTTTTGTCAGACATGGCAATGAACAAAACTCAAAAGGGAATGAAGAGCACTGATAAGCCAAGCTATCTGCAGCTTTCAGTCAGAAGCGTTAGAAGTGATTAGATTTCTTCACAGTTTCAGATTTAAGATTTGTTCACTTTATCACAGAAATGAGGGGCTCTGTACCATGGACAGCACAAAATCACTTTTATTTGTTAGCACAGCATACAGACCCTGGTAGCAGGTCATGGTGACTGTATTTAACATTATTATGGAGCCATTTTTATGTCTGGAAGGAAATATCAGCCGCCCTGCATCCTGTTGTTTTACTGATTTACTTATTCAGCAGCCGTGGTTGGATTTTTTCGGAAGATGTTAAGGATACAAACACATGTAATTGCCTTCAGCAGCTCTGAAATTAACTTAGGTCACTACTTTGTTTAGAGAAAATGATCTGTGTCTAGACCTTTACCTATTTAAACACATGAGTAGCTGATTTTTTTTTAAGAGATGACTGAGCAGCAGCCCTTGCAATGCATTATCTGAGTAATTTGCAGGGGGGACATGTTATTTACAGATACCAGGCCCAGCTAGTGAGGATGACAAATAAAGTTGACACAGGCCAAGATGAAGCATATTTGTGGTACAACTGTGTTATTCCATGGACTAATCTAATTTGAAGAGCTGGTTGCTGGCTCTCCTGCTATCCCTGTGCTCCCAAATCAGAACAGGAAACATTCGAACGCTTGTAAATTTATCGACTTCCACTGAAATTCAGACCTGCATAGGAGAAGCATGGCTTTGAGTGTCCATTCATGGGCTTTGAGGTCCTTGGTGCAGAGTCCTTGCTGTGACCAGAGTACACGAATTTCATTAGAACACTTTTCCTGTGTCTCCATAGGGCAGATTATTGGGATCTTCCAGCCCACTTGGCCATGTGCAGTTTGCCTCTGCTCATCTTAGTCTACTGGTGAAGATGAGAGGACACCTCTGTCACTAAATGAAGCATTAGAATACCCCGAGGGGTTTTTTCCTGAGTCCATTAATACACTCTTTTGGCACTGAAACACTCTACCAGGGAAGTTAGTGTCCAAAGCATGTAATAATTAGTGAATAAAACACCCCCAGAATATCTTAGCCCTATTAAAGTATGTCTTTTAAAGTGTAAATTAATCTTTAAACTAATTTTAGATGATAGTTTCTTCCTGTAACACACCCTTTCTCAGTAGATCCTTGCAAAGCAGAAGGTGAAACAAAATAAGACATTAATATCAAAGATTTTCATCTCCTGTTCGTATTTTGAAAGAGACTCAACTGTTTGCTGATGATTTTCCTATTTCCTGCTACTTCTTCCATCACCCCACTTCCTTCAGCATGTTGTGTTATTTTCCTCGTCTCCAATTAGGTATGGTAATAATAATAATAAATTAATTTCATAAGACCAAGTCTAAGTTTAGGCAAAAGCAAAAATTATTTTGTTTCTAAATACAGGAATTATATACTTTTCAAAGAGTTAAAAAAGAGTTAGAGAGTTAAATAAACATTTCTAGACTCAAGTCCTCCCACTCCTTCCAGTTCTGCAGTCCTGTGCCCTTCCATCAAACTGCCCCATGGCCTCGTTTCCTGTTCACTCTGTGGGAATTCAGGGGAATTTTTATTTTTGAAGATGTAGCCACAGCAAGACAGCAAAGGCTTTTATTTTTCAGGCACAGCTCCCAGTGTTTGTGCTTCAGATAAACCCAGATTCAGAGAACTGAACACCCCCCTGAGTACTTGTGCTTGTTCTCTCCTATAGCTTTCAGAGGCTTTGGGGACATTTAGGTCAAGGATGTGCTGTGGCCACTCCATTTCTTCTTTCAACTTCAGTGCACCAGAAGCACTTGGTTTGCTTTTTTGTTGTAACTTTTGGCTGGGAGTCAAAGCTCAACTCAAGAGCAAGTTAGAGGACCATGAACATTGTTTGAAGCGAAATCCTCATGCAGTTGTAAGGTTGGAGCCTTCATCAGCAGATCTTAGGTTAGAACTTGAGCTCAGCCTCCAAACCAACCCTGAGTCAGTTCATTCTCCAAGTCCAGTCAGGACTGAACCTAACACAGGCACAGAACCTAAAGGCTGGGTGGAGAAGACCTTGTTAAACCTCTGCCTCTACTTTTTGTGTAGATCCAACTAGTTCTCGAACAAGGTTTTAAAATCTGGATATGACTGTAAGTGCAGCTCTGAAAATAGTAGAAAATGGTATCTTGGGGCTTATAAAACAAGTTAAGGGCTTTTAAAAAAGAGGGAAAAAACCTTATTGAACAAGCAGATAGGACATGGAGGGATGGTTTTAAACTGAAAGAGGAGATATTTAGATTAGATATTAGGAAGAATTTCTTTCCTCAGAGGGTGGTGAGGTGCTAGAATGGGTTGCCCAGAGAAGCTGTGGCTGCCCCATCCCTGGAAGTGTTCCAGGCCAGGTTGGATGTGGCTTGGAGCAACTTGGCCCAGTGGAAGGTGACCCTGCCCATGGCAGGGGGGTGGAATGAGATGATTTTTGAGGTCCTTTCAACCCAAACCATTCTGTGGTTCAATGACTGTGATCTGGTGTGTCAGCAAAACCAGGTCAGCTCCAGAGAGTGAACACCACGAACCTGTGAGTTGCTCGAGCTGATCACTCTGCACTGACATCACTGCAATGATTTCCCTTTTATAAGCTGTGCTGTTTGTGTCAAAAATGGAGAGGACTGGAAGCTTTGTATTTTGAATGTTGCAAATTGAGTCATAAAGTCTTCAAGACAAATGAGTAGGATTTCTGTGTGCCTGAGAAAGCGTCTAATCCAGGATGAATTTGCAGGGAAATTAAACAAGGTAAATGTGTTATTTTTCAGCTGCACACAAACGTTTTGTTCTGTCAGAACTGTGGAAGATTGAAGTTGGTTTCTGGGGCCCGAAAGTAGCTCAGGAGATCTGACTTCAGGTCCCAACATTTCCTTTGAGACTTGAAATGTTTCCTCTCATGCAATTTACTTTCCTCCTCTTCATCTTTTCACCACCGTTTACTCCAGCTCTTGTATCAATATTTTCTTTTCCCACACTAAAGCTGTGTGAAACTGGAAAACATTTACACCTCCTTTGCTTTCTTTCCATTCTCCCACCTCAGCAGAGCCCTAAGACCCCCTTCTCTGACCTGCCTGATGATGAGAAGATCTTTAACGGAGGCGATGGTGTGTGGCAGAACCAGGGCCAGGACCAAGCCTTGCTCTCGGAAATCACAGAGGAGGATCTGGAAGCCATCCGCCAGCGGGAAGAGGCCATTCAGCAGATTGAGGTCAGTAACCTCCTCCCACCATGGTTTTGTGAGCTGGAAGTGCAGAATCCTTGCATTGTGCCTTGCTTAACATGATGAAGGAAATGCTGGTTTATATTGCTGTCGATACAGCGTCACTAAAAACGGGGGAGATTATCAAGTGTTTCTAAACATGGGAATCAGTGACAGAAGGAAAAGTTGGAAATCCATATGATTTGTAATGAAAATGACAAGAGTTAATTAATGGTCATGGGCTAATGGTTGGGTTCTTCCCAGAGAGTCTTCCACAGCAGAGTCTGGTGGTTTAATTGAGCTGGGTTCTGCAGCAAAGCAACTTCCTCAGTGCACACAGACTTGAAACTGGAATTTGTCACAGGCAAAAAATACTTAGCTTTACCATTAGAGAGAATAATAGGTAGACAAAAGGAAACAACTTGTTAACCTTTTCAAATTATTCAATATTTTGCTGTATCGAAGTATTCAGACGTTCTTGATATAGTTAAAAGAGAACATACTATTTTTATTCCTTTTGTTTTTTTCGAAAGCTCTGTAAAAATATGAAATAAAAGGAACAAAAAGAGGCCTGAATAAGTTAAACATCCCACATTTTTCTTTTTATACTTCTTTTTATGCTTTCGGGAAACTCTTGTTAGTTAAATTTAAGCCATAAATGGGTAAAACAAGATCATGTTAAACCTTTCTAATTTGTATGCTTTTACAGACCTAAACTCAAGATGAACCAAAAAAATTGGACTTCAGAATATTCAGAACATTTAATTAAGGGCTATACTTTGTCCTTTAATTGGATTGGGCTAATTTTATCAGGATAGATTTTGGTTGCGGTACAGCAGGAATTGTGATTGAGCTAACAGTGCAAAAAGGGGACAAAAGTTCCTGCTGGAGGCTGGTGCTTTGAGGCTGGGACCTCTGTTTGCAAACAGTGATGGCCATCTATGACTCAACTCTCCAAGTCAGAAATGTTGACAGCTTTACAGGAGTGGGTCGAGGTCAGTGTTTGTCTAATTTCTGTTGTGGTTCACTGAGCAGAGATGAATGAGTTTTGCGGACTTATGTCCATTACTAGGGGTGTAAATGTCAAAGAATATTCTCACACTGAGTATCTTTGTGAATTGTCATTTTGCACTTGAGGGATCTCAGTGCATCCAGCAGGACAAACTGTAGGGAACTTCGTTGCAAAAAAAATGCATGTTTTGGGCTGTTCCTGCACTTTGATGTTCAAGAAGGATGGTAGCAAATGTATTCCTGAAATGGTCTTCTGAACAACACCAGCTCATTGGAGATATCTAGAAGCAGTCTGAGTAGAATCTTGTGCCATATTCTCTGGGATGGCCCTTCTTGAGCAAGGATGTTGGACCAGATGACCCCACTGTGGTGCCTCAGCCATTCTGTGGTTCTGTGATTTTGTGATCTTTTTGGTTTGAAATATAGCCAGAGCCTTTTTGATTTTGTCTTTACGTTGCCCCTGTCCTCCCCAGGGAAGAAACTCCACATTTAATATTTTCCCATTAGGCAGTGGAGAATGACAACCTCCAAGGCAGCCTCAAGCACACCAGCTTTGGAAAGTCAAGACATTCAGTTGTGTCTCCTCGGAGAGATCTTTATTTTGCTGGTTAAATCCCATTTCTGTGCCACAATCTGATGTCTCTGCACCAAGCTGCACAGGACCGTGTGGCCATGGTGGGGTAGTTGAGGGGGGTGAAGTGACTTCAATCACAACCCTAAATAACTTTAAAAAGAAAGTCTACATTGATGTATTGTGCAGGGTTTGTATCTATTGATTTGATCCTGGATACCTTTCTGCCTAATATGATTTTACCTCTGAATAGCTTAGTTTACACAATTAATGATTTTGTCAGCTTAAGCACTGTTAATGTTTTTTAGGCTTTTGCTTCCTGAGAATGTGTGCACTTTCTTTTTACCTGTTTTTTCCCCATCTCCTGTATCCATTTTGCTTTGCTCTCCAAGATCCCTCTTCATCCTCCTAGGAGGGCCGCATTCCACAAACATTATTTCAAATGTAGCTTAAACATTTGTCCTCAGGAGGAAAACATTTAGGACCGATGGTGTTTTGTTTAACATCTCTTTTGAAAGAAATATAATGAAAATGAGTTATTTTGGACAGCATTGTTCCTCTCCCCAGCTGTATTTGAACAAGCAGATGGTGCTTTTAAATAATTTTCACTATGTTTTGTTTTTCTGTTTGTTGACCCACATGAGCATATTTCTTGTGAAAGGACTCATCTTGCACATTAAAACTTCCCTGTTTTCAGTAGGAATTGTGGGTACACAGGGGATTCCCTGAGCTCACAGTCACCATAACAATGTTTTTCCAGTATATTTTCATAACCAGTGAGTAGCCAAGAAGGTTAAAATGACACATTATTCCTGTCAAACATAACTAATAAACTAAATTTATTGCCAAATTGATGTCTAGCATTTGTTGTCGTTTGTTCTTTGGGGACCAGAATGAAGAATAGAGCTGTGCAAAACTTGTCTTATGCAAGTAGATTGGTCTCACTGGGATTTCCATGTTGCTGCATATCCAGCACCAGAAACATGGAGATCTTAAGCAGCACAGGAGACATTGAAAGAACATCACATCTTCTGATGACACACGACTTTGGAGAAGCTCATGGTGCTGATACCAGTCATGGGGCTTTTTTAAAGAGACATTGAATTTGTCCTTTTTTGCAAGAACAGGTATAAAGCCTTTTTCGTTGCTAAAGAAATAAGGAAATAAATTCTCTTCCCGTCCATTGTCCTGAAAAACAGATCTAAAATTATGCCCATAATAGAAATTTTCTTGATGTTCCAATGACTTTTTTCCTCTTGTGTGTTTTCCACATCTCCAGAATCTCTTCAGAGGTTCGGGTTAATGGGACATTGTTCTCTGTCAGTAACATCCCTCGAGGCACTTTGCAGCGTTCACAGTTTCCACCTAGACAGATAACAGCCAAGTCAAAAGTTCACCTGGCTGTTCATTTTATTTAAATGTGCTCCTTTTGCTATTGCTTGCAGATTAAAACCAGAGACGTCTGCAAGGGAGATGTCTCGCCAAAACCTTACATTTTGGATAAAGATCTTTATTGCTTGGAAATGTCAAAATCTGGTAGGACACAACAGCCTTGACACAAGTGTTATTTCTTAAAATATTGCTTTGAACTGTTATATAAAACCTATTTTAACTTGAACTGTATTGGCAGTGAATAATAGATGCCATAACAACTTTATATATAGCACTGTAAAATGTGCCATCAGAAATACATGAGCTGAACTGTAATGTGCATTGTCAGTGCTCAGTGCTGGCATAAGCTCTGTCATAGCAAATATGTATAATTTACCATCCCATGCCTTTCATTTGCACCTGTGGTCATCTGAAAAATGGGAGGTGATAGAAGTTTGAGAAGAAATGGATAAGCACTGAGTGGAGAACTTCACAGAATTTCAGCTGGTGACTGGAAAGACCTATAAAAAAAAAGATTCTAAATGCTGTATTGATTCAGAAAGTTTCCCATGATCTTCCCCATGCAGACAGCTTCCCCAGAGCTGATGAGATAGGAAAATGAGGAAAAACTCCTCCAATATGGTCCACCAGCCCTTTTCCTCTCTCACAGCAGTTTCCCATCCACATCCTCTGCTTCCACAGAGTGGGCGTTCTCCTACCTTGAAGAGTGGGAGATGTCCCTTCCCATGGTGCAGGGCTTGGAACAAGATGATCTTTAGGGTCCCTTCCAACCCAAACCACTCTGTGATTCCATGATATCCTGAAGAAAGCAAAACACATCACAGGGACTGCATTTTAGCTGCTGCATCCCTTGGCAAAATAGGAGAGATGGATAGGTTGTGGCAACAGGTGTGAGGAAACTTCTTTTATTTTTAGGAGAGGTTGTTCCCTCTGGGTCGTTGTTGAGAAGTGTTGATGTTTGCTCCCTATCTGTTTTGAAGAGAAGTGATAGATGCCAGCCTCCACGCCTGTCACTCAAGCCTTTGTAGGCAGACAGAAAATGAAACACAATAAAAATAAAACAAAAGAAAGCCCCACAGAGTCTGGCAGAGTGTGTTTGTTAGTTCAAACACGTTCCTTGTTCCCTCATTACTACGTATCATTTCTTGCTGAGGGGTATTTTCTGTAAAATCTCTCACCAATGGTTGCAGTTTAGAGGGTTTAGTGCAAGCTATTTTATACCTTTCATCAGCTTCGATAGTCCAGGGCTTTGACTTATGAGGGCTCTGCCTGTCTCTTCACAGAGGCTTTTTGACTCAGCGTAATGTATAAATAACACAAGATCATGACAAGCACCGTCCGTGAACAATCTGGCACCGTTTGAGTGTCAAACCCTTCTCATGACAGCGTTGGGGAGCCTAATTATCCTGAGCTGCAGAGCTGCCTGCCAGGTTGACATGGCCATCCTTGGGACTGGTATTGAGTTGTTCCCTAAAGAACCAGCTCCAGTATCCTGCCCAGTCTAATTTAAAATGACCCGAGCTGCAGGACTGCCACCATTTGTTTCAGGAGACTATTTCACGGTCCAACAGGCTTCGGTGTTGATGAATTGCTTCCCTCTGTTCTTGCTAAAGATCCCTTTCTCATTCTCGGCTTTTTACACCTAGTGAAACTCTGCTGGACCCTGCAAATAATTCTTCTTCTCCTTTGGCTTTTAAACTCCTCAAATGCTAACAGTTATCCTCCTCTTCACAAGTTGGTCTCCCTGGCTTTTCAGTCACTTCAGTGCTGTCTTCTCAATTATTTCCCGTTTGTTAGTTCTTTGCTCCTGCAGCAGCAGACTGTGTATAGGTTTTTGGTGTTGTACCAGAGCTGAACAGAAAAAAAGTGTAAAAAGCTCCATGGATCCACTTCAGAGCTTACAAGTGCTGATGGAAAATTTCTAGATAATTTCTGCACCAGTAAGTTAAACTCATCAAAGATACTAGAACCTGCTCATTACACTTTTTAATTGTTAAGCATATCCTGACACACTTTTGATCCAGATTAGCCAGTGCTTACCCAGTTATTGACACAGTTTGAGGTAACATGTTTTCAAGAAGCAGTTTTGGTGCAGCCACCCTGTTCAGAGGGTAAGGGGACTTGATGATGTGCGTGCAGTGAAGTGCAGCTTCGGTGCCTGACAACAGGCATCTCCCATGTCCTTGTACAGCTGCAGCCCTATTGATTCATGAATTGATCACAAAAATTTCCCCTAGTCCTCACTGGCATTTAAGGAAGAGGAAGAGCAAGGTGAATTAAGGGTGAATTTTGTGGGAAACTGTGCAAGCCTGAGGGTGAAATGAGGTGTACGTGAAAAATAGCAGCTGGCCTCTTTGAAAATGTGGAGAAGCCTTAGCAAGTCTGGAGAACAAAGAGCAGCCTACCCCAGTGGAGTACTGCAGTGGCTGTTTCCATTGAATATTGATTTGACTGTGCCTCCCTCTCTGTGCCCATGTGGCCTCCAACACTTCTACATTGGTATAAGGGACTTTCCTTCACGTCAAAACCACTCGCGCTCAATCTGCACATCTTTAGCATGTTGCTTTCAAACTGCCACTGTCATGCCAGCCAGCACTGAAAAGTTTAATTAATTTTAGTTTCAGGGGTTCTGTGAGATTCACAGAATATCCTGAGGTGGAAGGGATCCACAAAGACCATTGAGTCCAGCTCTTAGCCCTGCACAGGACACCCCAAGCATCCCACCATGTCCCTGAGAGCTTTTCCCAAATGCTTCTTGAGCTCTGTCAGGCTTGGTGCTGTGACCACTGCCCTGGGGAGCTGTTCCAGTGCCCAACCACCTTCTGAGAGAAGAATCTTTCCCTAAACCGAACCTAAGCCTCCCCTGACACAGCTTCAGATCATCCCCTTGGGTTCTCTCACTAAAAAAGCAAACACAAAAGTCACATGCTGTATTTCCTTCTCTTATCATTTTCCCACTCTTTATTAAGTGCTACAGTAATAAGTATATTGATACACATCCATCTGTCCTGTGATCCCAGTGCATCCAGACAGAGAGGCAAGAGATGAAATACCACTGGGCCGCACGTGTTCATCATCTCTTCTCTGCTCACACATTGCTTTTGCTATGACTACATGCAAAAGTCCAAACTTTTTCTTCTTGCCTAGCTGAAACTGTATTTCTTCCTCTCCTCGTGGAAATGATTAGATATAGATAAATTGTATATTTTTGCAATCAGTGTCTCATCAGGGATACATGTACAGCCTTGGACATCCCTTTGCAAGACAGAGAGGTTTCAGGAATATATCACAAATCTTTTTTAGCCCTAGGCAATTTCTCATGTCTCAGGTGTAACCTTATGACTAAATTGTGTGTAGTGAAGTGTTTTTAACTAAATTGGAGAGGTTTCCACAGTGGGCTAGAGATAATTTTCCTTTTCTCACTTACATTCCCAGTGCCTTATCCAAAGACTGTTAGTGTCAGAGTCTTGCCCTAAACCCTTTCCTTCATGCACTATTCCTCCAGTGAGCTTGCATGAAGAAGGCAGTAATGAAAGCCTGGATTCAGCAAATCCCTTATGTGTGTCTTAACAGCTCTGCTGAATAGGGATGGACTTTAGAACCTACTAAAAGTGAAGTATTTACTCTGCAGAAGGAGAAAATAGTGCTGAGACACACATAATTTGCTAACAATCCGAATTTTAGGAAGACACATCTACATATTTATATCCACAGAAACTGAGCTGAGTTAAAGTCTCGTGTATGACCTTTCAATGTTCATTGGTAAGGCAGAGAGCTGGAAAGAGAAAGATCTCCAGTGCTGGTGGTGAAATACTGTTTAACTTCTGCAAATCCTCCTGCTTAAGTGTTAATTTTTCTTTTTGTTAAAAGAATATTTTACTTTCCTCCTCCTTTTACTGCACTTTTGCCTAAGTTTTTTGCCACCAGATGATGATTGTCTCAACAAAGGTAATAACCTGCCCCTATTTCTGTTAGCACGGAGAGTACAAACATCAATAGAGCAATTCTTGTGGCTGTGATTTGCTGCCTCAAAGGGGAATTACCCCTCTCACCCATCACTTAGGTTAGAGCAGTTCACTCTCTAGTTCTCTGATGCTAATTAATAACAATGGACATCAACAGCCCATCAACCAGCTGAGATCCTCTAGCAGTGCTAGAAAGAGCTGTTCCAGCAGGTTTGGCTTCTTGCCTTCCTGGATTGAGTGCTGTGCTTTCATTTTTAATTTTTTTTTTTTTGAGGTAAGGAAATCAAAATTTTCCCCAGTCAGGATGGGGGAAATAACCACAGGTGAGTCTTAAGTCATGGAAATATAAAAGTTCCTGTTGGCAAAGCCCTAGAGCACCTCAAAAACCCACTGGAGAATGAGTCAGCCCTCCCTCATCAGAGCTCAGCAGAGAGGGAAGTGAACCAAGGATATCGAAAAGACCCAGAGGTAATAAGGGAAGAGACGACTGAGAAGGATAATGAAATCCACATTTCAGCAAGACCAGTTCCCATTCCCTCCTGTTTACTAAAAGGTGCCTGGTCCTTTATAAATTATCCTTGACAGGAATATTCTCCCACATCCTCACAGAAATTAGACTGAAAATCATATTCTTAACATTGTTAACAATGAATGTCAAATTTTAGAGGCTGATGACAAAGACAGTATTAGTTTATGCCCTCTGCACTGTGCAGGCTCATTTAATTCAGGTGTTCTTTAATACTTTTAATTGCTCCTTTATGAAAGAGGATGTTACAGAACTGTCTTTCCCTACCACCCTGTTCACCATTTATCTACCCAGTGTCTCCTCTGGTTGTCATTTCCTTCTCTGCACTGAAGTCACCTCTTCTTCTCTGTATTGAGGCTCTCAGACAGCTCACTTGAGGCAGAAGGACTGTGAAGACTCACCTAGGAACTATGGAGAAATGCAAATTTTAGTAGTTTAATATATTTCCTTCAGTGCAACTTTTTAGCTAGACTCCTGAGCAACCTTATCTGACCTCAGAGTTGGTCCTGCTGTGAGTGAGAGGCTGGACTTGAGCTCTCCTGTGGCCTTTTCAAACCTGAATTATCCTGTGATCTCATGATCCCATTATCTCTCCATCTCCTTTGACTGCACCACTGAGGGCTACTAAAAGTTCATGTGTTAATCTTGCTTCAATCTAAAGCCAGAACATCTCTGTTTCCCTGCCTGTGTGAGCTCCCAAGTCAGCCTCATTCTCCCTCCTCTTCCATTCATTGTCACCACAGGCAGGAGTTCATGCTTCGCTCCTCTGTTCATACCACACTTGTCATTTATTTGGGGAAACAGTTGGGATATTTTAACCATCAGAAAAATGGGTGTCCCTGGACGAGAAGTCCTCTGAGGTGACCCTGTGCCCAGTGGGTCTGTGTCCCATCGGTGGGGTTGCCCAGAGAAGCTGTGGCTGCCTCATCCCTGGAAGTGTCCCAGGCTAGGTTGGACGGGGCTTGGAGCCACCTGGGATAGTGGAAGGTGTCCCATGTCCTGCCCGTGGCAGGAGCTTGGAACTGGATGATCTTTAAGGTCTTTAAGGGTGAGTGGTAAAAGGATTTTAGATCAAAGATCAAAACATGTTCATACAGTTTTTTGTAATTTTACTCTTAACATCCTTTAGTAACGTGTCAGGACTAAAAGGGTTCTTCTGGATCACTCTAAGTGTTCCTGGGAATGTATAAGACTTTCTTCTCTCCAGGTTTTAAACTGTTCCATGGATTTAAACTGAAAGAGAGCAGGTTTAGATTGGATATTAGGAAAAATGTCTTCCCTGTGAGGGTGGTGAGGCCCTGGCACAGGTTGCCCAAATAAGTTGTGGCTGCCCCATCCCTGGAAGTCTCCAAGGCCAGGTTGGGCAGGGCTTGGAGCAACCTGGGGTAGTGGAAGGTGTCCCTGCCCATGGCAGGGGGTTGGAATTGGGTGAGCTTTAAAGTCTTTTACCACCAAAACCATTCCATGATTCTCTGATGTACCTACAGCAATAAACATCTGCTTATTTTTAACTCTGCCTTTGGAGCTGGTGATTTTTTGGAACAAATGTTCCTGAGTTTCATCTTTCCTTGTCAGTTCTCCCACGAGGGATAAAAGCTGCCACAGATTTCTTACCGTGCTCCTATTCCCATTTCACAGCTGGAGAAACGGAGACATTATGGATCGTTTCTCTGCCAGTGGAGCTCCATAGAAATGTAAATGCCTTGCTTAAGACCTGGGAAAGAGTCAGGATCAGCGCCAGGATTAAAATGCTGCTTGTTCTATACTTCCGTACCCAATTCTCTTCAGACTGTGCTGGGATGAGAGATCCAAATACAAGATCTGGCATATTTAGCTTCTAATTTTTCTCCCCGTATTTGAATTGCCAGGCAGAAGGAACGTGCTCCTGTTCAGAAAACACCCTGTCATCCATTCAGCTTGGATGAAGCTCAAGGAAAATACTGATCACCATTTGTAGCTGAAGGCAGATCTTCCCTACAGGGGAGGCTTGCTGGGATATGAAGTTTCTCCCATGATATCATGACTTTATCAGGACATGCTAAACAGCAGCCTGTCTCTCTGAAAGCACAGCTTGATCTGTCAGAAGCAGAGAACTTCTTGCCCTCTGAAAAATCTTCAGATGCGGAGATGAGGCTGCAGGAGTGAGGGCAGGGGGGGAATGATCTGCTCTGTGCTTGTACACATAAAACACACCTGGGGGAAAGCTTACAGGTGAACATCAGTTATGTCAGACAACGTGGTGCTGAGGGATTAAGAGATGAGTTTCTGGATGTGGTGGCCCTGAGACAGATGTGCACAAGGGATTCAGTGCTCAGAGCTGAGTGCTGGAGACTTCGATGAGCGTGTGCTGATTTTCTGAGCGATGCTTTATTGCTGGCTGCAAAAGGAGTCTGTGCTCATTTTGCCCCTCTCATGGTTCTTGGCAGACTCTTTTCTCTCCTGGAAGTGGTGAGAGCCCAGATATCTGTTAGTGTTGAGGAGGAGCAACTTTAAATCTCATGCAGCACTGAGAGCTCTTACACGCTCTTTGAAAAGGCTGCTGTTTCCTCATGTAGGAAAAAACTCGACTTCATCTGCAAGACCAGTGTTTGAAGGTAGCAGCTACTGTCTCTTTGCCTGACCAGTTTTAGGAATTGGCCATAAATCCAGTGATTTTGAGGAATTTGAGGAATCATAGAATTGTTTTGATTGGAAAAGACCTTTAAGATCATCAAGTCAAACCGTTGATCTGACTGCCCAAACTCACCTCTACACCATGTCCCCAAGGGTCACATCTACACATCTTTTGAATCCCTCAGGGGTGATATCTCCACCACTGTCCTGGGCAGCCTGTGCAAGGACTTGACAACCCTTCTGGGGAATTTTTTTTTCCAAATATCCAACCTAAACCTCCCCTGGTGCAACTTGAGGCCATTTCCTCTTGTCCACTGCTTGTTACTTGGGAGAAGAGACCAAGCCCCACCTCTCTGCAACCTCCTGGAAGGGTAGAGGACAATACTGCTTGTGCTCCTGATCCCTTAATCAGTCATCCCAAGCCCTTGAACTCTCTTGATTGTCCTTTTTATTGCAACTTCATTGCTACATAGCAGAAAAAAAAAAAATCAATAATGGACAATAATCTGAGAGTTGTACCAGGATAGGAAGTTTTCTCTTCACATCTTTAGCCCAGCCCCCAGGGAGGCAGCAGACTGCCCTAAGAATTGGGTCTGGTCTGGACATTGGGCCTTGTGTTGCCATCAGAACAGAGTCTTTTCAGATGTTCTGTCATTTGTACCAAACAGGCTTCTGGTGAACCAAAGTGCCTTCAGAAAACTTCAGTTTAACAGGGATTTAATTAATTTGGTGTTTCAGTCTCAGACAAGAAAGTGCCTGTACCCCATCACTGCAGCTGAAGGGGGTTGCACAAAGCAACCCATGTCCTCTCCCCACTGCCCAAAACAGACACAACTACTCCTGGAGAGTCTCTCTCACTGTTGTTTCCAGGGATTTGTGTCTTTCTCAATAAAACTCAGGTGAGAGCAGAAGTGTCTCTTTATTTTTGGTATTTGTAGCATGGGGGATGGGGGCAGTGGGGAGTGGGAGACCAGTAAAGAGGCAAAGTGAAGGATGTCTTGATCAGCAATGATTCAGCAGAATTTCATGTTTAGTCTCATTTTGACAGTCCCTATAAATATTCTGCTGCAAACTTCAGTCCTTCAGCCTGATTTGATTACTGGGTGCTGCCAGCAGCCAGGACCCAAAAGTCACTCCCTAAGCATCAGCTCCTGTATTTGGCATGATCCTTTAAAATAGCCCTTAAAAATGAACTTTCTGGAGCATTTCAGTTGTCACACAAGGGATTTCTCCCCTTTTTTTCCTTGCTACATGCATCCAAAAAATATAAAGCGGGGATGGGAGGAGTGGGGGGAAGGAAATTTAAGAGCAAACCCCATGACTTCTCTGCCTCCCTGATTTCAGCTCATGTTTGTAAATATAAGTCTCAGCACTGGGATGCAAGGACTTTTGGGCTTAGGTCCTTCTGTCCTGAGTGTATCTGTAGGAAACAAAAGAAAATCCTGCACCTTTGCACGTTGATGCTGATTGCCTAGGAGGGAGTCACCTCCTACTGAAGTCTGACAGGGCTAAGTCGTGTTCCCTCAGTTGTTTCCCCCTGATGTTCTTTCTCATTTATATCACTGCGAAGGGTTAAGGAAGGTGACTTCAGGTGTTGCCATTAGAAAGTCAAATTGAAAAAATAAAGCATTAAAAATAAATGCTGCAGCGGAATTGCTGAGCCAGGGAATAAAGAGCTTTAAATGCAAACAGGGAACTGGCTGTGCATTTCTCCACCAGTCACCTGTCTCCCTATCTGAGGATTAAGGACTCTGCGTCTTTTAGTCCTGCGTCTTCCCATTCAACTCCAGGTGCTGCTGAATGTCACAAATTTTTATAGCTCGCCTATTAAGATTTAGAGGAACTTCCTTTCTTTTATTTGGACTGCAGGAGGAAGATTATTGCTTCTTCTGAGTCACCTCATAGGAGAGACCCAAGGAGAGTCTCTTGTAAAAGAGTAGATTTTAAATATAGGTGGGCTTCCCTGAATAAACGTCAGGAATTTGGTGAGTGGGTTAATTTGCTTATAGGGTAGATCCCCAGCTATGGGAAATTGCTATAGGTCCGCTGACTTCCATGCTGTCAATGGACTGGTGTCTCATTTTGAATGACTTTCAAACTCCTCCAAAGAAAAGCATGAACAGCATTTCTGTCATGCACAGCTTTCCTCTCCCCTGGGTGTTTTTGCAGGAGCACAAGGTATTTTACAGCCACACTCAAACAGATCCTGCCACACTCGATCATCTTTCAATGTTTTTCTGTCCTTGTCCCTCCCTCAAGGTACTATGTTATCCCCTAAATCTCAGGGTGCAGTGGTTCGTCCCTGTTGTCCCAGTCTTTACCCTGGACCTTTGCTGGGGGTGGGAAGCAGTCAGATGGAATATTTTTAGGATTCCTTCCTGCTGTGTGTTCCTAGGGCTGAGAAGACCTCATGGGATCACCATCCTTGCTACAGGCAGAGGGCAGTCCAGAAGGATTTTAGGGCTGGAATCTGTGCAACACAGAGAACGTCTGGAGCAGGCTGAGGGGCAAGATGAGTATCTCCAATATCACAGTAGCACCATCATCTCCTAACTGGGGACAGTGCCATAGCAGGAGTTTTTACAGCTCTGATGTCCTCAGGGCACCATTACATCCCCACCAAACCCGTGCCATTGTTATACCATGGGGTACAATCTAGGCTTCAAATCTAGCTCAGTCAGAGCTTTCTTTGCTTTTTCTCCATCCCTCTACTCCCCCTGAAACTGGTGGTGATTAATTTTGCAGCAGTCTGTGTGGGAGCAGTGAGGTTTGGGTTAAAGATTATTATGTAAATACCTCTTGCTGTTCATTTTCTCCCAATGCCTCTGGAGTTAGAGCACCATAGTGCTCTAACTGTTGTTGTGTGCCATCCAACAGGCTGCCACAATAGCTTTGGAGGAGCCGTGAGGAACCAGCGCTTTGTTTCCCAGGTGGGTTTTCCCCGCAGGTGTCGGGACAGCCCCACGTGGTGGTGGATTGAGTCAAGTGGGTGGCTGAGCAGATGGCTTTGTACTCAAGGCTCTCTGATGCTTGGTGACCTTGAAACGAGGTGAGGCAGGACTCCCTCCTCTGACATCTGGGGTCAGGAGTGCCACTGAAGTTCCACCTGCCTCAGCCACATTGCTCCTGTCAGCCACCGAGGTGCTGGCACTCGCTGGCTGTGCTGCTTTGGCACAGGGATAAATTAATCCTCTCCGAGTGAGGCTGGAGCTGGGAAGTGGTGCCAGACTGCCAGCCTTGTGTTATTTATTGCCTGGTTCACTATGTGTCCTCGTACCTTGTTTGCTGCTCTGGAAGGCACTAGTGCATTAAGCAGTGGTTTTTCTTGGGTTGCTCAAGTCTCTCTGGTGGACCTGTGTGCCAAATGTGGAGTCACAGGAGCTGCATGAGCTATTTCCATTTCCCCCTGCCACACTTGCATTCATCAGTGTTGAACATCATTCACTGTTGTATTACTGAAGGTGCTTAGCACCTTCTGATGTTTGCGACATCCCTGTCCGGTGTTGACAAGCCTGACTACAGAAATACAGTCTGGTTCTGCCCTGTGATTGCCCCCAGGCATTGACTTCTACATCTTTTGTGTACCAAGTCTATGCAATTCATTATTCCATCCATTCCAGACAATGTCCTCTCACTGCCCTGCACACTGGGCACTGCTCTAGATTCAGTCTGGCATTAACATCCAGCTGGAACATCCTACAGTGTCCAAACTCAGCTGCCCAAATTCACATTCACTGCTAAACCATGTCCCCAGGTGCCACACACAGAAGGAGACCTTCATACAATGTACAGGCAACATGGAGAAGAGGAGCATGGAGCCACACCAGTGTGGTGATTTATATCATCTTGGGTCTACTTCTCCTGAGATGGGCCTCAAAACTTACATACAGTGCTGGTCTAGGACATTTTCAGAGAAGAACTTATCCCTCACCAACTACAAATACAGGCAAGAAGAGCTCATGCTCTGTTCCCTCGGCCACACAGTCTGGTTGTGTGGCAGAGCCACCTCCAGCAACCCAGGAAGTTCTCTGTATAGAGGTGTTAGGGTTCATGAGCTTATTAGTGGTGGTTTTAATTCAGAAAATCATAGGAACATAGAATGGTTTGAGTTGGAAGGGACCTTCAATATTACCTTGTAACAACCTCCATGCCATGGGCAGGGACACATTCCACTATCCCAGGTTGCTCCAATTCTCATCCAACCTGGCCTTGGACACTTCCAGGGATTGGGAGTCCACAGCGTCATTGGACAACCTGTTCCAGTCTCCCATCACCCTCACAGGGAAGAATTTCTTCCTGATACCTAATCTAACTCTACCTTCCTTCAGCTTAAAGCCTTAAATTGTAAGAGTTTAAGGGTTTAGGAGCACAAGAACATCATTATGGTTCCTTTAACTTGACTTCTTAATGTCCTTACTGCAGTGTCTTGAGTGGACTTGGGCTGAAGACTAAAACTATTGGCTTCAAAACAGAGGAGAGAAAGACTCACGCTTTCAATGCTGATGGGCACAGCTGGGATTTCAGACTTTGGTGCCCACCAGCTCTCCATGAGGTCTGAAGCTTTAGCAGTGAACTTCAAAACTCAATAATCAATGGATGGTGTTGTGTAGTCTGGAGAAAAGGAGGTTTCAGGGCAACCTCATTGCTCTCCACAACTCCCTGACATGAGGGTGGAGCCAGGTGGGGGTCAGTCTCTTCTCCCAGGTAACAAGTGATAGGCTGAGAGGAAATGGCCTCAAGGTCCACCAGGTGAAATTTAGATTGGATATTACGAAAGATATCTTCACCAAAAAGGTGATCAGGTTTTGGAATAGGTTGCCCAGGGCAGTCATGGAATCACCATCCCTGAAAATGTTCAAAAGCCATGGAGACGTGGCACATTCACTCTTGTTGGATTTGGGCACCTCTTAGAGTATTTTGAGACCTGGTAATGTTTAGCCAGGTCCTCCTTAGGTTTTGGTGACAACCTGCTTCTCACCAGACAGCCAGACTCAGCTCCATGTTCCATTTTTCCTGGCAGGTTTTTCCATCCTCCAGTGTCAAGGCTTGCCTGGAGATTTTGGCTCTACCTGTAACCTCCGTGTCCTTGAAAAACTGTGTCTACTTCAGCTCTGTAGCCTCCAGATGAGACTGTTCAAGTGGTCCTGGGTTTGTTGATAGTTCTGTATCCAATTTCTGCCCCAAGGGAGCTCACCAAAGGTTACAGTCTTCTGCACTTGAATAGAGCTTTCATGTTAACATGGAATTTGCAGGATTATCGTGATGACAGATTGAGATTTTTTTGATCTTCTTTTTTAGGATTTCTTTTTTTTTGCCTCTCTCCACCACTGGTTCACCTTCCTGGATCACTTATAAATATGTTTAACAATGTGGCATCCAGCAAAATGCCTAGAGGAAGCTGGCTGTTAACCTTTTGTCAGGATGAAAACTGACCTACTTTTAATTTTGGGTTGGTTTTTTGGTTGGTTTTTATTACTTCTTTTTTCTTTCTTCTTTCTCCTGACCTGCTTTTGCATTTGAAATCGCTTTGTACCTCTCTCCATGGTAGTTACCTTCCGTAGTCACCTGAGGAGTGACAACATCACAGACCTCTATAATCTGAAAAAGAGTTAAATCAACTGGTTTGCACTTTCATTTCCACTGAGTTATCGACTTGTTTAAAGAATTGCAAGGGCTAAGTGAGCTGTGATTTTCCTTACAAGGACCAGGCTATCACAGCCTTGCATGTGCTTTGTTGTTTTGTTCTGTTTTAGCCATTTTACCACAATGTGTAAGGTTTTATTACTCTATTCATCATTCAAACAGCCAAGACTTTTTGTAAAGCTCAGTTGTTTGTAACTGGCAATCTGCAACAGGGCTTGTTCCTAAATAGGGATTAGATGTTCCTGTTAGCAAGTCTGGGGGATTCTGCAGGTCATTAGGATTTCTTGTCACAGAGCAAGGTACTTTTTCCATAACTGGAGATTTCCAGGGTGTAGATGTCCCTGACTGACTTTAAGGTCTCAAAATAATCTATGAAAACACACTTTTAGAACAGAGTTCATCCACTAAGATTTTAGACACCTGTTCTATCATGAGCTGACCCATGATCAGCTTTTTTCTCTTAATTTCCTCTATAACATCTCCTGTTGTTTATCTCAAAAGCTCAAACATACATCCGTAATCAGTGATACCTGTAGGCTGCTCCTTCACCAGATGGTTTGGACAAAATACTGTTTTGTGGGTTTTTTTAAATTTTCTTTTAGTGGCAGTGCAGCATCCCAGCTTCTGTCACCCAGATCTCTTAGAGCACTTCTTCCCTTTGTCTCTAAGTTGAAAAGATTTTTGTCACTTGAAGTTTTTGTAATTTGAACTTGCACCTATGAGGGACCTTAAAGATCATTTGATTCCAAGCCCCCTGCCCTCAGCAAGGATGCCACCCACTAGACCAGGTTACTCAGAGCCCTGTCCAACCTGACCTTGAACAGTTCGAGAGATGGGGAATCTCTGGAAGTAACCAAGGAAACAGCAAGTATTTTTTTTCAGAGACCATTCTTGACCTACTTGTTTTCTGCTTCCTCTTCAGAGGATGGCATAACTAGATGGTTTTTAGGGAGACTTCCAACCCAAACCATTCTATGATTCAATTCTCTTGATAATCACAGACTGATGATCCCATGAGTAAATGCATTTATAAGCTATCAGTCTGGATAATGAAATCAAAGAAAAACAATGTTCTGATTTTGATGTGTGCTTTTAATTGAACAAATGAAAAGCCTTCCATTTAAGCATGCCAGGGTTATCTAAGTAATATTCTGTCACATTGCCCTTTTTCACCAACGTGACTGTACATTCCAGCAACAAAATGGGGAAAAAGTCTATTCCATTGGAAGAAAATCCCAGTAATTGAATCTCATGTTAATTGCAGATCAGAAGAAGAAAATTGTTTTTAGTATTTCATAAAACTAAGTGAAAATGTAAGTACAAGAATGCTTGGCCGATCTCAAGATGAAATTTTTCTTTTGGTCTTGGAAAATGATGCAAGACCCACTTTGATATGACCTTGCAAACCGGTGACAGTATCTCGAACCAGGCCAACATTTCTGGTGCTGGCAGAACATTATTTTTGTTCTAGAGGGGAAGCCATACAAGAAGAAGCTGAGGCAACTTGGTCTGTTCACCCTGGAGGAAACTGAGGGGAGATTTCATTGCAGTCTCCAACTTTCTTGTGTGGGAAAGAGGAGGGGCAGACACTGATCTCTTCTCTGTGGTGGTCAGTCACAGGACTTGAGGGAATGGCCCGAAGTTGTGTCCAGGAAGGTTTAGGTTGGATATCAGGAAAAGGTTCTTCCCCCAGAGAGTGGTTGGGCACTGGAACAGGCTCCTGTGAAGTTTTCTTTCTCTGTAAAAGTCTCCTTGCTGGAACACTGAGGAACATAGGAATTACCATTAAGGCATGAGCAAACTCGGCTTGAGAAAGTGAAAAATTTCCTTGGATGGTCATGGATAGACCAATGTGGGGGCTGGTCTCTTCTCCAAAGGAACAAATGAACAAGAGGAAATGGCCTCAAGCTATGCCAGGGGAGGTTTAGATCAGATATTAGGAAAAAAGGATCCTTCACAGAGGAGTTGTCAAACACTAGAACAGGAAAGTGGTTGAGTCACCATTCCTGGAGGTATTAAAAAATGTGTTGATACGGCACCTGGGGACATGTTTTAGTGGTGGATTTGGCAGTGCTGGGTTAATGGTTGGCCTCAGTGGTCTTAAAGGTCTTTTCCATCCTAAATGATTCTGTGGTTTTATGAAATACAAGGGTTGTGGCAAGAAGGGAACTGTCTCAAAATGCTCTAAAAAGCATTCCTTGGGTAAAATTTGTCTTCTTGTGCTTTGATCTGGATTGTAGCCTATTCTGGTTTGATTTAGGTAATTCTGGATGGCAGGAGGATCACGGCAAGCAAGAACACAAAGTACCTTCCCTGGGAGATGAACAATCCAATTTCTGCATAGCAAGGCAGCAGGGAAATTTTAACCCAGGAGCATTAATGGAGAATTTGTCAGAAAAGAAATGAAAAGTCCAATAGTCAACTGAAATGCAGTTGTGCTCTCCCTCTCCTGAATTTTAACACTTCACATTATGGGATTATTATGGGATTATAATGTATCTATGTTGAAGGGGAGAGGAAATCCTCGGTGTTCGTTGCACTCATCTAACTCCCCTTTTTTCTGAAAATAAAGGAGGCGATAGGGAAAGGGAGTGAGGGCAAGGAAAAGGAAAAGAAGAGAATTAAGATTGGAACGAAACCTTGAAATTGGCAGCTGTCAGCAGCCCTCAGGACAAGTGATAAAATGCTGCATTAAAGTAGCTGCAGTGTGAAATGCCATTGACAGAATAACGAGGATGGGAAACCACTTTATAAATGTGCTTACCAGGATAAACAGATGTAACTGAGGGCAACTCCACTCTGTCACTAAACACTTGAAAGGGCAAAATTTATGGCAATCTATTTTCTGTTAAAAAAAAAAAAATAAAAAAAACCACAATGAAAAGATACAAACCTAAACTCAGAGAGGCTTCAGACAGAGGTGAGGGTTCAGTGCACATGTAAGGGTGAGAATCAAGGCAGAAACACTCTCCTGTAATAAACCATTTTGAGAGCCCAATAAATCAAAATGAGGCAGTGTGTGATGATGCTGAGGAAGGAGGGGCTGGTTCCTGGTATTTCACACTTTGCAAAGGCAGGAGCCCCTCTACGGGCATGGCCTGGGGTCTTTCACAGGCAAAATATGCAAAGGGATGTCAGTTCAGTTTTCTGCTGAGCTGGGGCTGGCTGGACAGTAGGTGTTCATGAAGGTGGCTCAAATTTAAAGAATCAAAGAGCTTTTGGACAGTGCTCTTAGGCACGTGGTGTGACTCTTGGGGCTGTCCTGAATGCATCCAGGAGTTGGACACAATGATCCTGATGGGTCACTTCCAACTCAGGATATTCTATTATCCTATGATTCTTTTTTGGGTTTGGTTATGGAAACTAGAACTTTATTCAGTTTCTGTTCAAAATTCTTCTCATATTATCAACTAAAGAAATGCTGCAGTTGTGGTTGGTAAGGACTGGACAGAGAGGAAAACCCATCAATTTATGCCAAAGAGTCATCAAACAGTAAGAACTTATTGTCACCAGCCAAAACCTAAAAAAAGTCTGTTCCCTCTTGCTTTTAGAAGTGTTTGAACTAATTCAGTGACTTTTCAGTGTTGTTCATTAAGGCCTGATAAAAGCATTTTGATATTACTTAGTATTAATAAAAGGTCAAATGTATATGTGGCCTCAAGTTGCATCAGGGGAGTTTCAGGTTGGATATGAGGAAAATTTCTTCAATGGAAGAGTGATCAGACATGGGAACAAGCTTGCCAGGGAAGTGGTGGAGTCACCATCCCTGGAAGTGTTCAAATGTGGCATTTCATGATATGGTTTAGGGGACATGGTGGTATTTGGTCAAAGATTGAACTTGATGATCTTGGAAGTCTTTTCCAGCCTTAAAGATTCTGTGATTCTGTATCATACTCTATGACACATCATAACATGAGGTATGATAGGTGTAGTGCCTAAAGTCCTCTGTGCTGGAAAATTATTTGTTTTGCCAATCTGAAATTCCTTGACTGGAAAAAGCAATGAATTATCTGCAGTGTTAACAGTAAACAGCAGCCTTTTCAAGGTACATTCAGTCAGAAAGCAGCTGCTCAGATCCTCCAGTTCTCTCCCCACACCCCTAGATCCATCCAGCTTTCCCAGTGCTTCATCCTTTGAGCCAGAGACACCAGTGTGTGGCTGGGAATGAGCTGAGCCATCCCTCATTCGAGTCTAGACTCTCACCTGCCCCATTTGCAAATTAAAACAAAATTAAAATAGTCCATTGAAAGCTAATCTGAACTCAGGGAGCACAAACTGAGCATGATGGAATATAAATGCTTAAAACTTCCTAACAAACTGGAGACCTGAATCCAAATTCTTCCAAATTAGCATTTCCTTGGGGAGAGGGCAATGCAGGTGGGAAGGAAGGCAGGATAACTCACTTCTCTGCTAAGTGACTGGTGGGTTTATAAGTGCAGGAGTATCTGCTCTGTCACTGTAGATGTGCTTGATGGTTTCTAAATGCAGCCCTTGGGACGGGGGCTGGCTGTGGTTTGTTGTCACACACAGCTGATAGATGGCACACTGTTGTCAGGATTCCCTGCTGCAGATGCCATTGTTCCTTGCTGAAGGGGAGACGCTGCTGTCTGATTGTTATCTGCTGCTATTTAATGGCAGAAAGTGTCTTTGTGGCTATTGATAAGTTGGTTAAAGCTTAGTGAGCTTCACCTTTTGTTTTTGTGGAAGAGGATGTTTAACAGAGCAGAGATTTGCTGAATTTGTCTTAACTCGGAAAGGCTGAGTGCATGATTTAGTCAGTTTAGTGACTGGAGCTGATGAGAGGTTTGTGGCTGCAGTCTGAAATAGTCCCTCTCTCTCTCTGGTTTCCAGGGTTTGTATTGATTGCATTGAATATTGGACAAGTGGAGTTAAGAGCAATCTTTAGACATCATCAAATCCTTTCCTCAGCTCTAAGACGGGATCAACAACCCGAATCATTAACTTCTTATATAGATGTCTCCTGTTGCGGTTTCGGTCCACGAGTTTCCATCACATGGATGGGGAATATGGAGAACAGGTTATTCCCTTCCTATTTGCAACAGTTATACTTGTCAGCAAAGCATTTTCACATCTGTTTTGTCCCCCTCACCCCCCCAACCCCACTCAGCCTGCTTCTTCTGCATTGAAAACCATGCTAATTCCTGTTTTCCGTATCAGGCTGTGTTTCTAACACCTTTGATCATTCCCATGGCTTTTCTCTGAGCTATCTCCAGATGGTCCCCCTGAAATTTATTGCTCAAAATTGGACACAATATTTTATCTCACAAGTGCTAACTTTGTCCCCAGCACCCCTCAGCACTTTTGCTTGTTTGTTTATTTCCTTTTTGAGGACTTCTGCCTGGGAAATTGCCTCCTATTCCTTATGCCTAACTGTAGAACTTTGTGTTTTCATTATTTGGCTTCACCCTTTTTCCTTACAGTGTTTCCCCATTTTAACAGGATTCCTTTGAATTCTAATCATATCTTCTGACAGGCTCGAAATATTTCTGAGCTTCACTGCATCTTCTTATTTATGAACTGTCCTTTCTATGCCATCATGTAAACCATTCCTGAAAAATATTGGTTAGTCTTGAATCCAGGAAAACCACAAGAATTCAGGGTATCATAAAATCCCCTCCCTCTGGTGCAGCAGCCCAGGACACGTGTGGCTTTCTTGGCTCCAAGTGCACATGTCCAGCTCACATCCAATTTTTTATCTACCAACTATTCCCTCCTCCTTCTCTGCAAGACTGTTCCCATTCCGTCACCCAGTTTGTTCAGCTTCTGTGGATTGTCCCAGTCCAAGGGCAGAGCCTTTTATTTGTCCTTGTTGAACTTTGTGATGGTGAAGTCCTTTCCGTGCATCCTTGCAGTCCATTACCAAAGAGAATTTGCTGGTGGACAAATAAGTTTTAAACTACGATTTCTGAGCCAATTTTTGCAATATTTTCATCTAGATTTTGTTTGCTGTACTTGTGTATTTGTCATCTGCTGCTTTTCCCCCTCCTCAGGTGTTGCCTGTCCTAGAAAGGTACCAGGTAAATTTGACAAATGCACACTTCTTGCTGCTCATTCTCCTGCTGCGTTTTGTGCATCAGCAAATCATACATTGGATTATTTCCCCCATCATCTGTACAGCTGGAGCTGCACAGGGCTGTCATTAAGCTGTCTGTCCTCTAATTCCCAGACTTGTGGTTTTTGTACTGTTCAGACGCACTCTTTTGTCCCATTTCTCTCTTCTGGAAATTCAGTTGATTCCCCATGAATTTTCAGTTTACAGCCCTAAGGTTGTCTCAATATTTCTCTAAAAATTTCACCTTAGTATTTATGAGTCCCAGACATAAATGAAGGGTTTGAAAATACCTAACCCTTAATCTGAGCTCCACCAGATTGACTGGTGTCCCAATGTTGGCTCCCCATTGACTCTGAAGGGAGCCAGGGCAAATTGCTCAGCAGTAAATGTAGAAGACATCAACATATAATTCACTAACGCTACACTACAAATAATTTGTCCTTCCTCTAGAGATCAAAATGACCCAGACTTTGTCCTGTGAGAGCATCTTCCCCATCTGCCAATGACACATAAGCAAAACCGTCAAAGTAAAATGAATGATTAATTGTTTGAATGATATCTCCTTTGATCAGAGAGAGAGCTCCTTGTTGTTCAGAACTGTAATTTTAATTACTGGCTGGAATTGCAATTCACAATTTTGATCTGAGAATGAACACGAGATTTCTGGATTTGGGGTGGCAGACACCAGCTGGTATTGTACTGTTTCTGCAAACACAAGAGCTCCAATGCCCACAGCATGAGCAACAAACAGGAGGAGCTGGAAGCCATTGTGCCACTGGATAACTGTGACTGGAAACAGGGTGGGATGGCTCACACAGCCACAGTGCTGCGATGGATGGCTGTAAGCTCTTCAGAAGGGACAGACAAGGGAGGAGAGGCAGTGGGGTAACCCTTGTGTCAATAGGGCTGAGTGTTTACGGGTCAGAATCACGAGGAAGGCCAGCAAGGCAGATATCCTAGTGGGAGTTTGTTAAAGACCACCCAGCCAGGATGAAGAGGTGGATAAATTGCTCTAGAAGTATCTGGGAGAAGCCTCATGATTGCTGGCCTTTGTTCCCATGGAAGAATTCAGTTTAACCAGAAATCTGCTGGAAATACAACACAGCAAAGAGGAAACAGTCCAGGATGTTCCTAAAGTGTGTAGAAGATAAATTCCTAACACAGCTGGTGAGTGAGCCAACTAAAGAAGCTGTGCCACTGGACCTGTTGGATAGTTTTAACCAGAAATGGGAAATTTTCGGCTGCTTACTGAGCACAGACAGTTGGAAAATAAAGGGAACTTTCACACAGCCTTTAGTGTCTGCCTTAGAGGTTGGCACCTTTTGTATGATAAGAAGGTGTGTGAGAAATGAGAGCATTTTGGCCTCCTTTTTCTATTAGAAATTTGGAGGTGATCCAGAAGGAAATAAATGAGGAAGAAGTATTAAGTATAATTTATGAAGAGAGATTACAGGAATTTACCAATTGCAGGCTCAGAAAGTGCAGCAGTGATTAGTTGAGCCATGATGACTGTGTAGAAATACTTGATGTGTAATAGCATTGAAAAAAGGGTAGAATAATTTAAAATATTAGGTTGAAGGTAGTTATAAATTACCAAATAGTAACTAAGGACAGAGAGAAATAAATTAAATATTAAGAAAAAAATCCTTGAACAATGAGATTGATCATTTTGGGTATAATGAATATTTTTAAAATAGACAGTCTCTCGTGTATAGAATGGAGAATAAAATCATGTGAGGGTGTTTGGGAGAGTCAACTTGCAGGAGGTGATACCCATCAACCTTTCTTTTCTGAGCCTTTTAGCTGCAGTTGTAATTAGTTTGCCCTCAGACACCTTTACATTTGTGACTTTAGGTAACCTGCATTATTGACTGAAAATATGTAAGAAAAATGTCAACAGCATTGTCTGCAGTCCACAGAGCCAAAATCTGGAAGAGCCTACAAAGACCATAGCATTTGGCTTTGAAATGCACAGGGAAATGTAGGGCAGAGAGGGGTTTTTTTGATTGTATGGAACATATATCTTCTTTTTGCCCAGTTTGTACCGTTGAGGAGAAGGTGAACCTTGGGCAGACCTTGGATAGGGAGTTACTCATGGAGCTGGTGCTCTGTGGAGCCCTTGGTGGCCTGGACGGCCATACCCCTTTTTTTGGCTGTGCCTCTTCAGTCTCCTGAAGAAAGAGGACAAGATCTCTCCTCTTGAGAGACCCTGCCTGGAGCTCTGGGACCCCCATCACAAGAGAGATGTTGACCTCTTCAAACGAGTTCAGAGGAGGCCACTAAGCTGATCAAAGGGCTGGAGCACCTCTGCCATGGAGACAGGCTGGGAGAGCTGGGGGTGTTCAGCCTGGGGAAGAGAAGGCTCCAGGGGGAGCTTAGAGCCCCTTCCAATGCCTAACGGGGCTCCAAGAGAGCTGGAGAGGGACTTTGGACAAGGGATGAAGTGACAGGACAAGGGGAAATGGCCTTGAGCTGAAGGACGGTAGGTTTAGTTTACATGTTAGGAGGAAATTCCTTCCCACGAGAGTAGTGAGGCACTGGAAGATATCCAGAGAAGCTGTGAATGCTCCGTCCATGGAGGTGCTCAAGGTCAGGCTGGACTGGGCTTTGATTAGCCTGGTCTAGTGGAAGGTGCCCTGCCCATGGCAGGAGGTTGGAACCAGATGGTCTTTAAGGTCTCTTCCAGCACAAACCCTTCTATGATTTTATGCTACCAACCTTCAGTGACCTCTGTAAGAGATTGTGACTTCCTTCTTCTCTTGCACCAAACCCATGAACTCCGTTTGTAATGAGTGAGTTGTCTCTGAACTCTGTACAGGGTACAGCAGTTTCAGCCATTTCTAAACAGAGAATTGGCAGCATAGCACTGAATTGTAAAAAGATGCTGCGTATTTCCCTTGTCCCTTCGTCTTTCTGCTTTCAGTTAAAGTTAGATGTTCTTTTTTAATTTGTAGAGAATAAATAGTGAACCTAAATGAATCACTCTGTTGATAGCTGCAGATCAGACTCTGCAATCAGTATTTTACTTAAGTAAAATAATTGAGCAGCAATTGATAATACATGACAGCTTAAGATTGCTCTAATTGCTTGGCTTCCCAGAACACTCCTAAAAAGAAAATGAATTCCTCCATTGTATTTTTTTCTGGCTGCATGACCCTCATGGAAATAAATCCAGAGTGGAGAATTAATAGTGCTGCAAACAAAGTGTAGAAAGTGTTGAAGTTTTTGTCATAATCTTTGCACAGTTTCTATTTTTGAAGATAACATACCACCTGCAATAAACTGCCTTTCCTGGGGCTGGTATCAGTCAGGGTGATAGATTACAACTACTTCCCTCACTACTGCTATTAGTTTATACATTGCAGCCTGGGGCGGGAAGCAAGAGATGCTAAAGGAAAAGTCAGCGTGAAACAAACTAAGTTTGGAGTTGCTTATGGATTTCCATATCTTTGGGGACTTGGTACTCAGGAGAATTTCTTCTTCTGAGCAGCTGCAAAAAAGTGTACCTGTAAATATTAAATGCATTTTATTTTATTTTATTTAAAAAAAGACGAAGTGTCTCCAACAACCATTCTTATTGCATATAAAAAAATAATAACTTTTTTTTCATAGGTTGCTGTAAGAACTCGTATATCTCACTTTTTGCAGTTTGCTGCTGTAGAGACCAATGGCTCCTTGGAGCTGTTGGAGAGCAAAATAAATGTGCAGTACAGGCAAATAGTTCCTGTTGGACAGGTACCTACCACATGAAACACTCTGTGACAATTGCATCAAATCACTGTGGTTATTGCCCAGCTCTTGCAGAAAGAAAAGGGATCTGTTGCTCATAAAAGCCTTTTCTTGGACAAGGCTGTGGATTACTGTGGGTGGACAATTCTGCTCTGGTTTGTGTGGCTGTTACGTTTGCATTTTGTATTGTATTTAATTTTTGCTTTCGGGGTGTCAGGCCAGCAAATTTCACAAACCCTAAGCTACAACCTGTATTTGAAATACAAATGGATATTCTCTATTGGGACAATCTTCATCTTCACTGAGTATTTTTATTCCTGGTCTACAAAGGCCACAATGTCAGGTATTTCATTATCTCTGCTCACTTGGGGTCTTTCATGCAATTACTTTTGTGCCATTTGATTAGCCTATATGCATAAATGAATTAACTCAGAATGGACTCCTTAATTCAACTCCAGGGAGCTGGGACAGGTGAGAAGGCAGAAAATCCCATGAAAACCTTTCTAGCATATCAGAAAACAGAAGCAATATTTCTGATCTGTGAGTCTCTTTCATATCCAGCCCAAGGGTTTGTTGGAAAAGCAAGGATATTAATCTTTCTTTGGTGGTAAAGTAGATAGAAACTTGGCTGTAGGAGAGCAAAAGTTTGTTTTCGTACTGTGGGTGCAGAAACTTTCTTATGCAACCTTGAGAAAATAAATCATAGAATCATGGAATGGTTTGGATTGGGACCTCAAAGATCACCCAGTTCCAGCCCCCTCTGCCATGGATCAGGTTGCTCAGGGTTATTGCTTCCAAATATGCATTGTAACATCCCAGAGTCTTGTTCCAGCTGTGCTAACAAGGTACAGGAACATCAGACTTTCAGTTAAGAGAAATAAAATGGCAGCACATTCCCATTTGGAGAGCAGAGCTGGTGGTCACTCTGGAGAATAACGAAATAGTTTCCCTCTTCATTTCCTTAGTTTGTGGATCTCCCTTCCTCTTTCACTCTGTGGACTTCATGAGTGTCCACATTGGTGGACATTGTCATTGGTGGAAGAGGAGAATGATGGGGATTGAAGGAAGGGCAGGGCACTGCAAAATATGTAAATTCACATTTTCTTCTCTATTGTGGATGATTTTTGAAACATTCTCCACTTGCTCTGCACCTAGAATTTGTAGCATAATCCTTTTGTTCTCCACACCCCTCTGTCCCTCTTCTTCACTCTTGTGATGCCCCACCTGGAGCACTGATTCCAGCTCTGGAGTGTTCAAGGCCAGGTTGGATGGAGCTTTGAGCAGCCTGGGATAGTGGAAGGTGTCCCTGCCCATGGCAGGGGTTGGAACTGGGTGTTCTTTAAGGTCCCTTCAAACTCAAACCATTCTGTGACTTCATGATTCTGACACAGCTGTTGCATCTCAGTTTTCTGTAATGCATTCCTGCTCACATCACTCCTGCTCTCCCTGATATCAAAACTATCACAGCATTAACTTGAAGACAAAATGGAATCAACACAGCTCTTTTTCTTTTCTTTTTTTTTTTTTTTGTTAAAACTAAGCAAGGCAAACAAATTTTTCTTTTATTTTATTTTTGTTTACTTGCCTGTTATCAGATCATATCAGTGTTCGTGCTTATTTTGCACCAGAGTGTTTAGCCAGGAAAAAGAAGCCTGAGATTTAAGGTCTGTTTTCTGCTACTGTAGACAGAAATAGGCTGTGTTTATATCGCTGCAATCTGCTAAGCCTCAAACGTTCATTTAACACCTGGTGTATGTTCAGGGCAAGTTAATGTTAGAATTATTAGTGTCTCTCTATATCCAGTGGCTGTTTATACAGGTGGGAGTGTTTGTGGTACATGAGAATACCTGTGTTTATGGGCCTGTATAAATACTCACATGTACGTACATATGGGAACTCACACACCTTTACAAACTGACGCATTTAAATGAAATTTGGGGTGTAAATTAATTTGAAGATCAGAATCAAAGTCGGTAAAAAGAATGCTTTATGTGATCTTTGTTGCTTTATTATATTTCCCAAATATCTACTTAAAAAGCAGAATTATTGATGACCTCCTCCATTAACACATCTCCTATTTCCAGATCCAAAGGGTTTTAAAAAAGGACAGGCTACCTCTTCCTATGTTTGTATTATTATATTTCCCTTAGACAAGCCTGACAAAGGGGAATGACTTTAAAACAGTAGAAGGCATGTTTAGATTGGATATTAGGAAGAAATTCTTCCCTGTGAGGGTGGGGAGGCCCTGGCGCAGGTTGCCCAGAGAAGCTGTGGCTGCCCCATCCCTGGAAGTGTCCAAGGCCAGGTTGGATGGGGCTTGGAGCAGCCTGGGATAGTGGAAACTGTCCCTGCTCACAGCAGGGAGCTGGAATTGGGTGATCTTTAAGGTCCCTTCAACCCAAACCATTCTGTGATTTTATGATTCTGATTCCATGATGATACAGCTGGAAGGATTTGTGACCCTGTGGGGGCTCCACTTGAAGAACTGCAGCTCATGGGAAGGACCCAGGTTAGAGCAGTTTGTGGGGGACTGTCTGCCGTGAGAGAGACCCCACAAGGGATCTGAGGAAAAGTGGGAGGAGGAAGAAGCGTGATGAACTGATCATGGGCCCCATTCCCTATTCCCCTGTGCCACAGCAGTGGAGGAGGGAGAGAACTTGGGGGTGAAGTCAAGTCCAGGAAGAAGGGAAGGTTAGGGAGATGTGTTTTAAGATTTAGTTTTATTTTTCATTACCCTACTCTGATTCTGATTGGTGACAAATGAAACCGATTTCCCCAAATCAAGTCTATTTTTCCGATGACAATAACTGGGGACTGTTCTCTCCCTGTCGTTATCTCACCCCAAGAGCCTTTTGTTATATTTTCTCTCCCCTGTCCAGCTGACGAGGGGAGTGATGGAGCAGCTTTGGTGGGCATGTGGCATCCAGCCAGGGGCAGAATTAATAAAATACCAGCTGGCAGCTTGCAGGATCTCTGTACTCATCCCTGTTGAGGTGCCCTCTGCAATGCCTCAGCTCTGTCCGATGAGCTCGAGGCATCTCACCTCCCACAGCCTCTCCATTTGGCTTTCGGTGGACAGGAACCTCCTTCCTGTTGTGTTTCTTGAGCTGGTGTCCCCAGGTAGGTGCTGGACTGGCATCCCAAAGCTCAGCATGACTACTTTAATTATGCAGCACAGTTCTACACTCCCTGGGATGACACAGACCTCTAAGACAGCAAAAGAGAGAGGAAACGCGTGCAGGCAAGAGAGAGAGAGAGCAACTCCACACTCTGGCTGTTGTTGAGTCCCGGAGGAGATCTAACTCAGTCTGTAATTGCTGTTCTGGATAGTTTCTGCCCTCAAAACAATTTTCTGCTGGTCTGTTGTTGCTTAGGCTGAATCAGGTTGATTTATTGAATGTCATTTTTTTCTCCCCAGCCATAGACAAGAGAAAAATATTTGTTGAAAGGCTGTTGCAGCAAGATTTAGTTTCTGCCCATCTTGCATCAGAAGCTTGCTCACGTTTTATATTATTTTTTCCTTTTCCTTTCCTTCCCCTGTCTCTCAGAAAGGAGTGAGGACAGACAAACACCATGCTCTGATTTGTCTTACCATGTCCATACATGGTGGACCACAGGGTTGGAGATGCCCCACGGGTGTTGCAGATGGGACAGCACACAAGGAACATCTCAGAGTCTCTGGTAAAACATGCCAGACACTACAAAGAGCTGTTGGCTGATTTTTTTTTTTTTCTTGTTTCTTTATTTTTTCCCCCAAAGATAACAAGCACAAGGGTTTTGTTTTGCTTTATTGTGTTTTGGAGTGCTTCCATGTGCAGAAATACACACTTGGGCCTTATAGGACATCTTTCATGATCTCCTTGAGGTTTATTTTATAGCTCTCCTGGCTGCTTGCTGCAGAGTAGATGATGGGTCCGAATGTGACCTCACTTGTAAAAATTCAGCAGCTCCTGAATATTGAGGCAGCAATTAATTTAAATGCTAATTTATAGTCCTTTAAAAAAATGGGTGGCTGGTTTGTGAGTAAACACAAAAGCACGTGTGCTAAATAGGATAGACCACTGATACTTTTGATCCCATTTTTATACAAACCTAAGGCAAACATTCCTAGAAATGAATGTGACTCTTCCCTTGAGGACCTGAGCTGACACTGATAGAGGAGGCTGGGATCTGGCTCCATGTGAGAGGGGAATTATTGACTACACAGGTTTGTTCTGTGTCCTTGTGAGGAGAGCATGTTCACCTCTCTGGTTTATTTAACACCATTCCCATGGCTGTAATACAGCAGTGTCCTTAGGATATCATTAAGGGCAGAGTTATGCTGGAAGTTGTCAGTGTGAGTAAATCTTCACCCCACAAAGCATGAGAGTGGAAGAGAGAAGAGGTTTGCTTCTTTGCTGTCTTGGAAATACTCCAGTAATGCTCATTACGTGGGGAGGTGGGCTGCTGGGATTTATTGTTCCCACATTGGTGACAATGTCTGGGTTTTATAACCCAACTTGCTCACAAATTAATTTCAAAAATGTTGAAATCTTTATCTCATTAAAGCAAAAAATGGGAAATTGAAATTTCTAGTTTATCTGCAAAATCATATTTCCAACCATTTTTTTGTCAGGTTTAGAAATTTAATTTTTTTTCCCAAAATCTCAGTACTATGCAGTGACATTATTGACTTATTGAATCAGGTTAAATTACTCAAATAGTCCTGCCATTTAACCCAGTACTTTCTGTTAAGAACTTCCCCAACTAATTTTCCCTAGTGAGAGTTAATCCTCTGGAACTTAGGGGCCTCAAATTTTTTCACATCTCTGGTTTTCTCATCTATCACTGATCTGCTTTTCTGGCCATCTTTAGCTACTGCCATTTCATTTTATTGTTGACTAGTTTAATTCTTTTTGTTCCAGAATGGATGATATTAAATCCTGTCTACTGATCTGAACAATGGATTTCTCCTTTTGGGGAAAAAAAAAAAAAAGAAAAGAGGATTTATATAGAACAGTTTAAACCTATCTCCCTCTTGCTGCGGAATATACTGAATGAATTGTTGCCAGACAGGAAAGGCTGGTGTTAATTAAAACCCAGAGAGTCCAAGCCTAGTTAGCTGGCAGGGAGACAGAATTTTGGGAATGGCAGTGGCTGCTGCACTCCTGGGTTCTGTGGAGTCAGAGATTTATGAGGAGCTGTATTTCATTGAGAATTCTGCAAAGTGTGTGCAAACATGGGAAACCAAAGGCAATCTGATTTTCCTAACAAGCTCTGATGCCTGCCAAGTTCAGAGGTACTTGGGGATGGAGCAGACCTGGCAAGAAGGAGCAGGAGCGTAGCTCCAAGGTATATTCCGTTATGGAAGGTCTTTATTTCTGGGTATTTTTCTTTCCTCTATTTCTTCCTTTGTTTTCCTTACATATATCAAGGACTTTGAAACTTCACATTGCCAGGTTAAATTATTCAACAGATTTCTTGCTTCAGGTCAGATTGTTTTTGTTCTCTGTGCTTTATAACTCACCTCTCTTTGCTTTTCCTTAAGTGCAGTAGTCGCAGCTTTTCCTTCCTCACAACTCAGCTCTGGCTCTCACTGATGCATATTTGCTAAACAGTAATTTTAAGTGTTATTACAACATTATGGAAAGGATCTCTACTCTGCAGCTGCAGATGGCTGGTTCTTCCCAAGTACCTGAATACAAATGGCAAAGCTGAACCAGCACCATTCTCACGCAGCGTTGAATTTCCTTTCTCGTCCTTCCCTGCCTCACGTAGTATCTGGGGATCAGGGCACAGACAGCCCAGCTCCTCATGGCTAAATTAGCTGAGAAGGGCCCTATAAGAAGTCAATGTATTATCTGTTTTATTCCACTGGAAATGCCTGGGGTGGGTGGAGGCCGTGTATAATTCAATATATTGCAATAAACTCTGTCTAACCAAATGTAAATGCAAAAACATATTCGTGAGTTTTAAGCCACCTTCACTTAAAGTGCTGAAGAAGAAGCACAACAAAATAAAGCAGATTGAAGTTCAGAAATGGTTGTGTTTATATTAAAAGGAACAGAAACCAAAAATTATGTCAGTAACAATTTAGCCAAGAGAGAAAAATCAGCATTCTGGTCTTTTTTAGTATTATTATTTTTTTTGTTTATGTTTTCCTTAATCATCTTTTGCAAAGCAGTTAAACAAGAGCAGAACAGCACATTAAAGTTAATTCACAATTCTTCACATTTTGCTAAACTTTAGCTTTTTCCTTTGAAGTATTTTTACAAAAAGCTCAGAAAACTTCTCTACGCAAAAAAAAAAATCACCACTCGTCATTTCCCAGCAATGATTTACTAACACAGTGCTCAAGTACAATCTCAAATTACTTAAACTTCATTATTTTGCAAAATATTCTGCAGTATTTACAAGTTAGGAATGATACCATCCATAATTAAGCTTCATTTTGCTTGACAAGGGAAGGAATGCAGTGCATTTTGTGGTGCATTACCCAGTTTTTGGTTGGGGGAGTGTTTTTTGCTTTATTATGATTTCTCACAGCTTTTTCAATCTTTCGCTTTTCCTACATCTTCAGCCATTCAACAATTTGCTGTATTCTAGCACTCACAGTGGGACTCCCAGACCTCATTTTAAATTGATGCAATTCTATTGCGTTACGTGTTCAAGTGTTATGCCAGTTACATTCTCATAGCAAACTTCAGTAGGAGGACATGGATTCATTTTGCACCATTTTCTAAATTTGCTAGTAGGGAAATGGAATTCTTTAAAAAGTGTGGTGGCAGCAGTTGGGTCTTTCGGGATGAACGTGGAATCACAGCGTGGGTCAAGCTGGGAAGGGACCACAGTGAGGTCATCTGATCCAACCTCTCTGCTCCAGCACAGTGTTCCCAGAGCACATGGCACAGGATTGTGTCCAGACAGCTGTGAAACTTATTATCCTGCTCTGATTTTTTTAGTAATAAATTCAATCAATAACTGTCTGTTTTGCCCATGATGGTATTTGGAGGATGAGGTCTCCAGGTCCTTATCTCAACTCATGAACCCTTCATTATATTTTCTCTCCCCTGTCCACTTATGGAGGGGAGTGAGAGACCAGATTTGGTGGGTGCCTGGCGTCCAGCCATGGTCAAACAACACAAAGGGTTCCCTGGACTTTCAGTTTGCCAGACAGTCTATGGAATCTCCATCCTTGGAGGCAGACAAAACCATGGCCCTGAGCACCCTACTTTAATTGGCTGCTCTGAGAAGGGCTGTTGGGCTAAATAATTTCGAGATGCTCCTGCTCATTTCAGTGTTTCTATGATTCTCTGATTTGTACAGCTGAAAAAAAAAATACATCCTGTTTGAGTGTCTTTTTTTCTGCTCTGGTAATTCTGCCTTATTGGTGGCGCATTTAGCAGTGTCTGTATTATTATGTCTATTATTGCTAAATTAATTCTTTTTACAAGAGACAGTGTCATATGATGTCAACATATGCTCACATTTGCTCTTCTATATGGTAACTGTTCAGAAATGAAGCAAACAAACTCATGGGTAATTTGCTGTGTTTTCACAGAGAAAATTTCAGAGCTGAAGGTAGTTACTTTTTTTTTTTTTTTACTACTTGAAAATATATAAATGAATCTGTTCATCAAACAGCTCTTTCCTTACTGCCCTACCAATAGGGAGTTTTTGTTTGTATCTCCATCGGTTTATGAATAGCATCAGATGGATGCTGTGCTGAGAGATGACCTTTTTCTGTGTAGGAGAAAACAGTCTGGGATGAATGGCCCTGCGTCACCAATAACTTTTCTAGAAAGAGAAGGGTTTGCCACTGTTGTTTTTACTGTTGTTTTTCCTTAGTCCTCCACAATTCTGAAAAGCAGCCATAAAATCTGATCATTCCACTTGTTCCTCTCACAAAGCTTGAGTCAGCTGGCTGACTTAGATCCAGCAAACCATGGCTCTGAGGGACTTTTTTTATTTACTATAGGAGGGTTACAACTTTCCCTTTTACTTCTACACTAATGAAGACTTCTGTGTTTGTGTTTTTCTTTGTCTAGACGGACTGTGGAACGTGCCTTTTATACTTGGATATTCCCCATTCCTCGTTAATATTCAGATTTCTGTCTTTTCAGAGTGACATGTTGGATGTGAACCAGATCATCAAAGACCTGGCCTCCATGGTGCACGAGCAAGGAGACACAATAGGTAGGTGTCACACGAAAATTATCGGCTTTATTACCCTCTTCCACCATTCCAACGTGATCTTGTCCGTCACGAGCAGCCCTTTGTTGATGCTGGGATTACTTTCCCTGTGTTTTGAGCATTTTTTGCATCCAGAGATGTTTTGATCTGACAAGCTGCCCTGTGCAATAAGGTTCTCGTGTTACAGACAGTTTGCTGGTATATTTAGCATAAAATAGAATTCTCAGGGAGATGAATCCATTCCCTTTTGACTGCAAAAAGGAAGCTGGAGAATATATAACGTTAACTGGAAAGGGATCCAATTCTTCTTTTCTACCTGGAACTGTAATTAAAAAACAATAGTAATGGTAATTATTATTATGATTATTGATGAAATTAGAGAAAATTAAGCAGATTTTTGTTTCCAAATAGAATTTTCATTCCACATAGCAGGGTGTGTCTAATTAAATTTACAGAAGCCTGACATCAAGATGTGCTCATATACAGTCTGAAGTTTCTGCCCATTAGTTGACCTCCTCTTGTTCTCCAGCTACCAGTGACTAGGAAAAAACTGGGTGGGGAAAACTGGGAAAAGAGATGAGAGTGACCCCTAGTCCTGTGTTTAGGAGCAGCCCATCACTGAGAGCCACCATTTTTTGTGAACAGAGAGATAAGATGCTTTATATCAGCTCCCTCTGACCTTTGTCTTTGTCACTGCTCTTTTCTGATGAAGAAAAATGAGACTTTTTTTCTCTTTCTCTTATTTTCTGTATGCACAGCAATAATTTGTGGTACTTGTGAAGCTGCCTGCTTCCAAATTTGAGAGCTAATAATCCTAAAGGCTCAGTGAGGGACCCCAACTCCAGAGAAGCAAAATTTGTGGGGCTATTTCTCGCCTCAAGGCTCAACTGGAGTTCTCACTGGTGCTCCTGGGAGCAGAAGCAAGTCCTGAGACAGTCATATGCAAATCTTAAAAGCAGAAGCTCTTCTCTGCTGCTTATTAATCACTCTGGATTTCTTTGCCAAGTTCATACCTTTGCAAATTTCCATTAGCATACGATACTTCCTTTTGCACTGAAATGAGTGAACTACACTCCTCTGAGAAACACCACTCAGGTTCACAGGGGCAAGAAAAAACCTAAAATTATATTTAAAATCAGTTTTTTAGTACTTTTTCTTTTTTCTTCTTCTTCTTTTCTGTTTTTTTTTTTTTTCTTTTTCTCTTAATGCTGGTTTGAAAGCTTATTTTTGTACATGGATAACTTTGGAGCCTGATTCATCTCTAAAAGCACATCAGATGCTAATGCCTTGAGGGACATGACAACATGCATCAGCTAGCTTCAAGATCCTCACAACTCCTTTTCTTAAGGCAACATTTATTATTTTAAGATGTTACCCATGCATAGAAGCCATCCCAGTATTAACTTCCCTGTGAGATGCTGTTAGACTAAGTAGGACATTTTGCTTTTGAGCCAGCATAAGGTTTTTGTGGGGTTTTTTTCTGTTGTTCTTCATCTTCCTCTTGCACTCCAGCAGATTTTTAAGAGTCTTTTTTAGGACTATCTCTTAATCCTGACAACCAGTCGAGGTATCTTCCCAACCAATTGCTGAAGGGTCCCACTGTTTATCTTTTGACATTCATCTTACACAAAAGTAAGTGAGATGAAGAATCAGGAGACAAGGGATGTTGAGAGCCCCACAGCGAAAATTCCATGATGATAAGAAACAGCTCTCTTGGCACTTGTTTTATTTTTTTTATTCCATTCCTCTGACATGCATGGGATGAAAGCTCTCTGTGTGCTTGTTTAGGAAACACAGGCTAAATACAAATCATGAGATGAGCCCCTCAGCAAAATGCTCCCAGAGAAATCCCCTCTTTGGTTCACCTGAGCTGGGGAGAATTGTGGGGAGACCTTGTCTGCTCTGTGCATGGTACAGCAGAGCAACCCTTTCTTACAAAAACCTAAAAGGAGTTTTTCTGGCATGTGGGCCAGTTCCTTAATGAACACCTTGATGACACTCCCTAGGGGAGAGAGCAATTTCTGTCATGCAGGGAAGAAATAGAATGCAGACTTGGGAGAGGATATCTCTGCTATTTTATGTCTTCTGCAAACAAACTTTGTGCCCCAGTTCCTGGTCATGGCATTTCTTTGATACAAATATTTAATAGTGCATTACCATATCAGTGAGCTCAAGCCTTTGAAATCAAAACAAGCCAACAGCCTGAGTTAGCTGGGAATCAGTGGAGTCTTCCCAACATAATCCTGCAGGAGCTCTTGGCAAAAGCATCTCAGTGCAGCTTCATCACACAGGCTGCTGGTGAGGGGAAAGAGTACAAGGAGGAGGACACTAATAGGAGAAAACAATAGTTGGCTCTAGTATTGCCTTTTTCTGGTCTTAAAATTAAAAGCCAGACATGGTTAAGGGGAAAAAGGGTTTTTACCTTGGTATTTATTTAAGGACCCTTAGGTGCAGCACTTCGTCCGAGTGGAAAGTGCCGAAATGGACACCGAAATGCACACACACGATAGACCATGTATACAATTTATAGGCCTTGCAAATTAGCATATCTACCAAAGGTTCCCCAGTGAGAGACTTGAATGAATCCCTCATCCTGAGGAATGTCCCCCCTGGATGGGCCTATCTGAGTTTACAGGATATGTTCGAGAGAGGACCTTGGTCTCTAGGGCTTTCTGACCCCTACCTGCGAGGCTTCCAGGATGTTTGGTCTCCTGCTTTAACGGAATATTAGGTCCATATTAAGTTATCAAACTTAAAGAGTTACAAGTATGTGGGCTAAAAGCACTAAGGATACATGAAAGCTATATAAAAGAGTATATAAAAGGGGTATAAAAGAAAAGGCAAAAAATCATTGTGGCATCACTAGAATTGGTGTTGGTGACATGGTTTTGGGTTCAATGGAACCCTGTTTGCAGATTTGCAGCTGCTTGGGAGAGATGGGTTCCACCACATACAAAGGAGTAATGGTGGGGGAAGGAGGGTGTGACCAGCAGTCCCACAGGAGCAGAGGACAGGATTGCTGAGGAAAGGACATGGGGTGATGTGGCAGGAAGGGTTCCCATAGTCATCAAAATGGGGTGTGGGCAGGGTCACCTTCAGACCTGGAAGTGAGCAGGGAAGTGCCTACCAGGCACCACCGTCATGGACAAATATCCCAAATCCTCTGCAGGAGCTGAACATTCTGTGGTGCTAAATGCACAAAGTATAAGGAATAAACCTGAGGAGTTAGAGATCTGAGTGAAGTTGCAACGCTACAGTTTTGTTGGGATCATGGAGATGTGGTGGTTTGGCTCCCGTGATGAAGTGTTTCCTTGGAGGGACACAGGCTCTTTAGGAAGGACAGGATAGGAAAATGAGGAGGAAGAGTTGCCCTTTATGTGAGAGAGCAGCTGGAGTGCATGGGATGCTGCCTGGGGGTGCATGAGAAGCTGATGGAATTTTATGGGTCAGGATTAAAAAGAGGACAGGCAAAGTGGACGAGGCCCATTACAGACAGACAGGAGCAGCCTCACCTTTGCAGGCTCTGGTCCTCATGGGGGATTTCAACCACCCCAGCATCAGCTGAAAGGACAACACAGGAGGACATAAATATTCCAGAAGGTTCTGGCATGCATTGAGGACAACTTTGGGGATCTGATGTACAAATGGCAAGATCTCCAGATGGCCAGAAGAGGTTCATCTCCACTAAACTTTACTGTCATGGCAGCAGAAGGATTCTGCAGCCAAAGCATCCAAGGATGTTTGGCACTGTGAGAGGTAAATTATGTTGGAGGTGATTGCAGCAGCAACCATCATTCCTTTCCATACTCATAGATAGATGGTCACTCAACTGAACTGTAAGTTCCCCAACAGTCTGAAACATACAGAATGTCTCCATTTGATATGTGCAAGCTTGTACTTGGATTGATTGTACTGGAATATGCAGGCAAACTTCCATGAAATCGGTTTTGTGACTGGTGTTAGGGAGAAGAGAATCCTTGAATCCTCAGTTCCTCTGAATAAAGTGTCAACAACACAGCTGCCAATATTTATATTGCAACCTGATGAAAGTAAGTGCATGTTTGTCCACTCTTGTTAGACTTCTGTTTGTCTTGTAACTGAGAATAAGGATGACCTGAATAGGAGTTAATGGTTTGGGTTTTTTTTTTTGCCAATGGCAAAAGGAAATGCTGTTCTGTGTTTTAGAAGAGCTGTTTTTCCATCCTACTTGTGTATGTAACCTTAATAGTTATGCCAGAATAACACTCAAAACCTACATCCCTTATCTGACCTGCTGTAATTCAACTTTCACCACTTCTATCACTGTTTACAGTTCCAACACATTTCTCAAAGCCACAAGGAAAGACCCACATTGTTGTGAAAGCATTTTACACTTTTGAAAGTGTCACATTTCTGACTCTTTTGAGCAGTTCTGGAACCAAGCTTTGTGCATCTGTAACCTCCCCAACTCCCTAAAATGGGAAAAGATCCCAAGCTCACATAGTGGCCATGTATTTTAACATTGCAAGAACAGAAACACAGGAAGGAATTCACCAATTCTCTACCTCTTTGGCCAGAACAAATGTAGACAAATCTATCTTTGCACAGTAAATCTCACCGGCTGAAAGAGTCTTGGAATCATAGGACAATTTGGGTTGGAAAGGACCTTAAAAGTCAACCAGTTTCAACCCTCTGCCATGGGCAGGGACACTTTCCACCAGACCAGGTCACTCCAAGCCCTGTCCAACCTGGTCTTGGACACTTCCAGGGATGGGGCAGCCACAGCTTCTCTGGGCAACCTCTGCCAGGGCCTCCCCACCCTAACAGGGAAGAATTTCTTCCTACTAAACCTACTCTATTTTTGTTTTAATCCATTCCCCCTTGTCCTGTCACTCCAGGCTCTTGTTAATAGTCTCTCCATCTTTCTTGCAGGCTCTTTTCAGGTACTTGAAGGCTGCATTTAGGTCACCACAAACCCTTCTCTTTTCCAGTCTGAACAGTCCCAATTGTCTCAGCCTTTCCTCTTAGGAGAGGTGCTCCATCCCTCTAATTAACTTGGTGGCTTCCTCAGAACAGATCAATGTCCTACTGTGTCAAGCTTAAGACTTCCTCAGACTTTCTTTTTAGACCAATACTTATCCAGACTTAGACCTTGATGCTACTTAGCTTTCACTTCACTTGACTCTTGAAGTCTGGACTTTTTATATCTAAAAATAACTGTGTAAAAAAATTCTTAATGTGATCTAAAGTTGATGCTCCCTCACTTAACAAACATCTCTGCCTGGTATCTGTCAGGCTGGAGCCCAAAGACCTGAAAAAAGAAGTAAAAACATGGCAGCTGCTGCTTTCCTTCAGTCAGGAGGAACTTCTTGACGGGCCAATGTATTCAGTCCTTGAGCAATGCTGCCATTCGCTGATGTGCCACATTGTCGCTTATTGCCTAGTGATAGTAGCAATAGCAATAAACTTCCTTCAAAGGAAAAGATGTTTGCATGAATGCAAATGAGTTGCTTATTTTGGAAGCTTTGGAATATGGGGAGGTTTTTTCAGTCTTGTTTATGGTGTTTTGTTTTTTGGTTTTTTTTTTTTAATATTTTTTTGTTTTTTTCCTATGAAATCAAGTCCACTTTGTTGCCTTTCTGACGTGACGGCTGGTTTGACACGTAAACACTGTCAAGAGGGCCCATCAGCATATCCTCCTCCAGTCTGACTGCCTGGATGGAACAACCAGGAGTCTATTGTCAGACTGCAAACTGAGTTGGGAAATCATTCAACTGGAGCCTTAACTAAACCCTCCCGAGTTATGTGTCTCAGCCTGGGACATCTGCAGAAAATGAACACATCTTGAGAACAGTCCCCAAATACCTGAATGTCACAACTTTAATATCTCTGATCAGATGAATGTGGCCTGCAAAGTCTCTCATTTGGTTAAGATTCCTAAGCGATCTCAGAGGAGGCTGTTCTGGGAGTGTGTACATTTATCTTCTTATTGGTTCCTGATGGATTGGGAAATCTCCTGGCTGTGCTGCTTTCAGCCACTTTATAAGACCCAGAATTATGCGTCAGTACAGAGCACAACCCATGCAGGAAGGGTGCACTGGGGTGTTTCTGAGTCACGTATGATCTATTTCACTTCCCATTCACTTCCCAAGAAACTTCCCATTTCTTTGTTCACCTTCTGTATATGCCCTGTCATCAGCTGTGTTTCTGCTGAGTCTAACAAAGCTTTATTGCAAACCACCCCAGCTGCTGACATTGTGTGGTGTTATTATCCTTAATTGCCTTGTAGGCAACAATTTGAAAGTCGTGATCATTGGGTCACTGACACAGGTTTCTCAGAGAATCTGTGGCTGCCCCACCCCTGGAAGTGTCCAAGGCCAGGTTGGATGGGTCTCTCATCAACCTGGTCTAGTGGAAGGTGTCCCATGGCAGAGGGTTAGAAGGAGATGATCTTTAAGGTATATTCTAAGCCAAACCAGTCTGTGATTCTATGTTGTGTTTTATACCACTAGCCTTTTTCTGTTTATCTGGACTGCAGCAGTGGTGGCCTCCACTGGACAGCTCTCTGGACAGGGCTGGACAGCCTGTAAGGTGCTCAGTGTCATGTGAGGCACTGCTTGGTGACCTCTGCTACGACAGAGTTGTTGGAGCCAGGTGTGAGCTACTGTGATCTCTGACCGACCCATTTTACTTGAGATAACAAGCAACACAAAAATTTCATGAGCTTTCGTCTTTCTCTCCTCCTTCTGCTCTCTGTGAGTGTGATTTTTTGTGCCATCCCTTGCATGAGGACTCTCACATTTAGCTCTCATGCTGGCAGTGCTGGTAAGACAGCACATGCTGCTTTACAAGGAGAAGAATAATGGGTGACTCCACACTTGCAAATTTACTAACGCCTAAAGATTTGTCTGCTGTGTTTGTTTCTGTGTTTGACCCTCATAATGTGATTGGGCTGGTATAATTACAGTTAATGAGCCAGCTAATTTTGCACAAGAAGCAAGGCTCTTCCTTCCACGAGGTTTATTGCCACCCGTAGGATTCTTCTCACATCAATTTATCCAAAGCAGTGTTTGGGAAGTTAGAGCTGCCGTGGTTGCAGTTTCTAATAATGCTGCAATTGAGCAGTAAATGTCAGAAAGGCAGAAGCTGCCCAGGTGGGTGCTTTATTTCTGCTGGGAGGTGCAATACTCTGCCAGACAGTTTGGGAAACGTGACTGGGGCAGTTTAAGTAAATCAAATGAAGCATGTAAAGCCAAAGAGGTCAAGCAAGTTGTAAATATCAGTGACCTTACTTGGTAGGTAAAATATATGATCTTTCCAAGACAGCAAGCAGAAATAAAATATATTTATTTCTATGAATCTACACCCCTTCCAACCTTATTTCTTCCTGTGACAAACTCAGATTGAAACTTCTTTCATCAGCAATAGGATTTGATAACTCAGCTGTGTGATGGAAAGTGAGTTTTGTGTTAATTATAGACAGAAGTGGACTTCTGAAAAATGCTGCATGCAAATGAAATTAAGGGATTTATCCAAACTGTGTCAATTCATGAGCTGTATTTGGGGGAAAAATATAATTTTGATCTTTACTTCTTTTTTTTTATTTGCAAATTTAAAGAAACGTATTTTATTTTTCTTTAACTGAAATATCTTACAGAATTAAAAAAAAATGTGTTGAGTGTAAATGACAAGGAAAAGGTTGCCCAGAGAAGTTATGGACTCCCCATCGCTGGAAGTGTTCAAGGCCAGGTTGGACGTGGCTTGGAGCAACCTGGTCTGGTGGAAGGTGTCCCTGCCCATGGCAGGGGGGTGGAACAAGATGATCTTTAAGGCCCCTTCCAATCCAAACCATTCCATGACTCTCTGATTCTATGAAAAGAAAGAATGTGCTACAGACAGCTATCTGGAATTTCCCATTCAAAGCTATTTGAGCTGTTTTGTTCTGTAGATTGCCTTCAGTGATTATTTTTGGAAAAACAATAAATCTGACAAACCCATAAATTTCTTCACAAAAAAACCCACAAAAACAAACAAACAAAAAAACCCCACCTCTTGTTGAAATAACTTTTTTTAATCAGAAAAAGAAGGAAATGGAAAAAAAAAAACACAAAACAAACTGAATCAGGTCTGTTGCTGTGATATAATATCCTCACGTGCAAATTTTGTGAGTTTAAAGGTATGGCCTTGGATTGATTATCCCAGGCCATCTGAGAGCATCGTTTGGGAATTAAGGACACCTTGGATGGGTGACTGAGAGTGTGCAGTGGTCACTGAGTCCAGAACATGCACCCTCAGGATGCTCTTCATATGCTGACTCTTCTCCTGTGGCAAACATCAGGAATTTGAGGCCACTTGTCTGTGTAAGAAAGAGCAGTAAACTGCTTTGCAAATGTCACGGTGATAATATTTCTGCACTCTGCCATTTAGCACCGAGCAGATGATGGGAGGTGCCTTATTCTCTGACAGGACGTGTTGTTTTCCAGTAGATATGCACAGTCCAATGTTTGAATTTTAAATCCCTGGGAGATGTATCCTGGCAGGCATGGCAAAACTCTGGCAGGGCAGTACCATTTTTCAGCACATCCATATGTAGCAGATGCTTGACATTTCCAAGATGCATTTCAAGGACAGTATAAATCATTCAGGAGAAAAAGTGCTGTTCAATTTATGCTGGTGTTTGGCCATTGCCCTGTAGCCACTTTTATGCATTCAGACCAAGGGGTTTGGGCTGTTGGCTGAAGAAAACCGATAGGAAGAGCTGGTTATGATATTTTAGGGTACTTTAAATACTCTTTCCAGGCCTGCCTGGAAAATGACTGGTTGTTCGGTGCCTCAGTCCTTACCTCTGAGGGTTGTGATGTGTTGTTGTATGGTAGAATTAGAGATCTGCTAAAATCAGATAGGAAGGTAGGTTCTATCTGCCTTTTTTTGGAAGCAATAACCACAGCTCCTGATCACTCAAGAGCTGAAAATGGTATTTTCTTGCACCAATCTAAGCCAGTGTGACCCATTTAGTCTGAGTTTAACATATGAACATGATTGTTTTATAAATCCTCTCATGTGCAGAATTTGTAACTCAACGTTTACATTGAAGTTTGCAAATGACTAACACTGAGCCATTTTAAACTTTGCTCTGGAAGAATTGTCATAATTTTCCTTCCCTTTAACATCCACAGTTCTGTCTGCACTCAGCCTGAGGGTCTTTTGTTCATGGAATGACACTCACTTAAAACTTTCCAAGTACATGGCAATTCGAATGGGCAAAATTCATTTTCACGCTGAATGCAATTTCCCTCCAAACTTGGCTTTTAATTAGGAAAGAAACCTTTCTGCATTACCAAAATACTCCCTTTTTTCCCTTCTTCTTTTTATTGTGCCTCTCACTATGCTATATTGATTATTTTTAGCCAGAAGTTGTAGCGATAAAAGAGGGTTAAGCTTATTAAAGTGCTAAAAATAAAAGCATACTATGAAAACTTGAAGGGGCCCATTTTGGTTACTGCCAAGTGGGAGCATTTAAAAATTCTCATTCACGAGCTCACTTTCCTGTCTTTCAAGTGGTTTAGCTGAAATTCTGCCTTGTGAATCCAACCCGTTGCTGCTGTACAAATTCAGGTCATATGAGTGATTCCTTGAAAGATTAGGGCAAAACCCCCACTCCAGCTACTGTCCCTCCAGTAATTTCCCATATAAGATTCCTGTTGGTCATTAGAAGGACTTGATCTCAGGACACAGATAAGTAGCTGGATAGTTGAAAGATACCTCTTGGGGTCATCATTATTTCAGTCTCTGTGTGATAAATGTGTCATAAAATCATAACAAATTGAATCTAAAACCTGGCTAGCTCTGTGACCTTCACTACTCCTATTGCAAGATTGTCTTTTGGATGAAAAATTATAAATATTATCCTAATTCTCTGATGTGTTTGGTTGCAAACACCATCTGCTTCGGTGCAGCCCTGTCCCTCGGTTTACCAAAATGTCAATCGCATCCCCTTAGGATTTTTGTTTTCAAATTGTACAATAAATCTGTCACCAGAGTCTGAGGGCAGAAAGTTGTCATGGGATTCAGTTTCTTTGAGAAATTCCAGACCCAGGGCTGGATTATCTCATTTGCTTGGGAACAAAGTCACTGTCCCTTCATCCCAAAGCCAAAGGGAAAGGAAAAGGCAGATCCCTCCAGCAGATTTTTTTCAGCCTACTGAGGATCCTGCCACCCTTGTCTCTCCATCCCCAAGTGAGGTACCTTGGCAAGGAGCCTGAAAGTGGCCAAGGTGAGTCCTGAACCACCACTAGTTCAGCAAAGAATCATTGAAATATCTGTCAGTGACATATTCATCGACTTATTAACATTATTGACTTATTGCTTATTTCGTTGTGATTTGAGCCAAATTCTCTTTCCTCTCCTTGCTTTCCTGTGTTAATCAGCAGAAATAAATATCTAGTTAAATTGCTTTACATATTGATGTCTCATTATTGTAGAGTTTTAGAGCTGGTTTGGTGGTTTTTTTGTTTGTTTTAGTTTTCCCCCTGTGCCTCAGGATTACAAATTACTTCAAAAAATAGAATTTAAATGGGAGGTTTACTTATTCCAAGGCTGGTATTCCCCCACTGGGAGAACGAGTGAGCAGAAACAGTTCCACCAGGGCCCAACCTCCCTCTGTTACACCCCATCGACTGGTACAGGACATGTAGCACGCGTCCTTCTTACTTGGGAAAGCCTGTGCTGGGAAAAACACAGATGATGTTTGCAAAAACAGTGCCTAAGGTATGGTTCTCCCATTCCATGGAGCACTAAGGGGGTGTGCACAGTGTTTAATTTTCTCTAATGAAGGCAAATCTCCTCAGGCCTCCCCGCAGGCAGCGGAAAGCGTTGGGTTCCACCAGAGGGCCTTTTAAGGAAGCTAAATTAAGCTGCTTCTATGATTTCCTTCTTCCCCAGGAGAAGCACAGACAGATTACTCTTGTTTTAGAAGGATATATTTAATACATTTCTCCTCTGTAGCTCCTCTCTGCCTAAATGATTAATTTTCTGAGGCCAATCAGCCTTTAAGAGACGTTGAGCAGTGAAGGGTGTCTGCACTAAGATCCCAAGAAACACTGTACATGAGCAAGTTCTGTTACATTGATTAGGCACTTGGGGTTTTGCTCTTTTTCTCTTTTGTTTGTAGGGGTTTTTTTAATTTATTTTATTTTCCGTTATTATAAGTGCATAATTACATTAACAGACTTCAACACTGTTTCATTTAAAAATGGCAAAACCTGAATGTAATCACTCTCCACAAATTATCTGCAAACCCTCATTTCTTTGTGCACCACAAAAGTAGGGAGATTAATTCCTGTTCTTTCCTTTAAAACCGAAGAATAAATTACCTGAATCTTTTGTGGCATGTCTTAATCCAACTCCTGATACTATTAATTGAAGAATTTTCATTGGTTTTATTAAGGCTTAGAGAAATCCCTGGAACCTTATTCTCCAATTTCTACCTGAGGTTGAGTTCTCCTGATCATGTTCATGCACTCTGTGGTGTATTTTGTGTTCAAACCCATCCAGAAACAGACCAAGGGCACATCCTTTTCTGCTGTGGTCAGAAATTATTGACTGCACATCTCTTGGGGGACAAGATACTCAAGATTTCCAAGATTTCTGCTGGAAAAACAAACCCATTTTTGCAAGTTTTATACCGTGGGTGTCTTGCTTTCTAAGCACAGCCAGGAGTAAAAGTCAGTATTTGTTTTTGATGGAAGTGGGGACCTTCCAGTTGTGATGTGTACTTGATAAACTTTTTTTTCCAGTCTCATTTTGATTCCTTGTGGTTCCTGCAGGCTTCCCCCAGTGCCAGACAGCAATGTAGGGTGAGATTCTTTTCACTTAATTGTGGATTCCGGCAATTTGTCTCAATCTGAGCCATTTTACAGAACTCCACTGCGGCTTGGAAATGTGGTCCAGGAGTTTGGCTTGTGGTTTGTTTAATCTGATCAGCTCCTGGAGGGTGGGAGGAATTGCACACCATGGATTTGCTCTCTGTGATATTGTCTGAGATGATTTGATCAAGAACAGAAACCTGGGCATGGCCAGTGACCCACATGGACCCAGATGAATCTTATCCCTGAGCTCTAATAATGAGATAATTTCAGGTGCCATGTCCCCTCTATAATTTAACTCTAATCTAGTCAGTTTATCAGTCTTGACCTGCTTTCCTTTGAATTCCCTGTCATTCTTCCCATTGATTTCAGTGGGAGTGGGGTAAAAGGTCACCTCCATCCTGTCAGGGGGCACATGCAGAGCTGTCAGTCATTCTGCCTCAGACTGATGGGTTGGATGTTCATCAAAATGGGTGTTGGTCCTACTTCCCTGCAGAGCTACAGGTCACAAGCAAGGGGCTGCTCTTCTCTTTATGCCCATGAGTAAAGTGTTGAATTGCTGTTGGTATGAAGCCTTTGTTTTTGGTTTGCACTCTGTAATTATCTTCTATTATTTTGATTTGCAGATAGCATTGAAGCCAACATTGAGACCTCTTCTTCTAACGTAGAATCAGCCAATGAGCAGTTGGCAAAAGCAAGTCAGCACCAAGTAAGTGGGACTAAAAAAACCCTACAAATTCTTTCAGTAATAGTAGTTACAATAAACAAAACACCTGGCATCTGTGAACCACTGGGCACATGGATTTGTGCCACCTGGAAAGATGATAAAGCATACTCTAAGTAGGAGCTAAACTTTTATATATATATATAAGTGTAT
>VZTE01000758.1:1475119-1499804 GCA_013397775.1 Eulacestoma nigropectus
TATGATTAAATTACCATAGCATGGACAATTTGCTTTAGAGTAGTCATTAAGAGATCTGCATATTAAACAACAATTAGCTACTGTTGTTCTTGGAAAGACACCATAAAAAGCACATCATTTAAGGGCATATGTGCTTCTGTTTGGTGTGTTTCCCTATAATCAGGCAACAGTACTTTAGGAAAACAACTTGAGTTGTCAAACAACCTGATGTGATTGGTGAATAATGGCTGTGGTGGTGGTGTTCAGCACTTTTCAAAGGCAATTTGAGGGATTTTTTTGTGAATTGTTTTTTTTTTTCTTCATTGGAGCAAGAATAAAATACACACACAACACACACACATACAGAGAAACATTAATCTTTTTGAAAACAGCTTGCCCAGAAAGAACTCTTTGATGGGTTATATTTGGTACTTTCCAAGGATGAAGGGGGGTGGGGGAATGAACAAAGAAAAAATTGTTATCAATTGCATTGTAACTGACAGAAAGAAACCTGCTAGTTTTCTTTTTTCCTCAAGCATAAATTTGTGATTTTCATGTGTCTGAAGTTTTGATGAAATATAGCTGAGCTCCATGAGAGCACATAGTGCCTGTTAGTTGGTCCTTGGACACAATGAACTCTGAAGCTCTGGGGAAAACCTCCAGATCAAAGAAGACTCACAGGTGTTTTACTCTGATGTAATGGAGTGATGTGATTTTAAAATCATCATTTTTTGGTGAAACACATTGTCCCAGTTTTGGGTAATGAGTTTTGTAGAAATTTGATATTGCAGAAAATAAGCGTGGTCTTCAGCTAGATTTTGGTTTTTAATGTATATATATTCAAGCTAATGTGTGTCACCCTGCATGTAATCCTGCATTCACTTTGAAAATAACTTGTTACATACCACATGAAGTCTAAAATGAAACTGGAATGAATTTAGTACTTGACCTGACTGTAGAGCTGATTGCAAAGCTGCAAATGAGTTAATGATGACTTTGGCTAAGAAGGTCAAAGAGGAGTCAGGCAGAAAATGAATGCAGCACAGTCTAAAGGATCTGCTTTTTTCAGCCAGCAGGAGCTGCTGAAATAGTCTGCCCAGACAGGAGGCCCTTTTTTCCTCAAATATGTTCATCAGGATAAAGATAGAGCCAGTTTTAGCGAGGCAACCCCTGCTAAGGGCATGAATATGAATTGATTGGTATACATGAGAAAACAGAGTCTCTCTTGCACTTGAAATGAGCCAATATAGACAAATATCACTGAGAAAACTTTGTCAACTAAAAAAAATGTGCAATCCAGATCTCCTGTGGAGCACAGGGAACTGTCCTGTACCCTACTGGATGTGGATCGCCAGACAAACGTGTAAACCCAGCTCGCCCTCTGTCACCTCTTTCATGAGGTTCCCTGGGATGTGATCAGAAAATGAAGTGACATTTTTGTCACTTCCGCAGCTGGCCTGGGGCTGGTCAAATTGCACGTGATGCCTCATGTGTTATGGGCCACGATATCTGCTCATCTTGCACCCAAAGGGACACTGTCCCCACAATGTGACAGGAAGGGCCCTGATCCCACAGCCCTCAGGGCTGCTGTAGGGGGGAACGTTGATGCCCTTTGCATGCATATGGATCATGCAATGTAAGTACAGGTCATCCTCCTGGGTGGTTTGCCTGGTTTTGGCTGCTTTGGAAATATCTGGGATGGGTTTGGGAGAGCAATCAGCCAGATGGCCCTGTGGGTGAGCTGCTTTTAAGGGACCTGCCAGAGCTTTACACGCTCTAAATTCGGTCTTTGCTCATCTGTGCTGCTCAGGGATCAAAGGCACAAACTGTTTCTTAAATCTTACTGAGCAGTTTTCCTCTTTTTGTTAAACTGCTAATTCATGAGTATATTTGCTTGTTACTTACGTTGCAGTGTGATTATCCTGTAAATGCAGACTGGCTTACAAACATTTGTTATTTATTTCTGTTTATATGTATATAAACGTGTGTGTGTATGCAGTATTTTATTAGTCTGTGTAGTGTTTTTATTAGTCTATCAACAAATGTACACATAAATTGAGAAATCAGAAATGTCAACACCGCTGAAACATTCAAGTTTAAGACCTTCTGTGGAACTTAATGGAGGGATTTCTGTCAGGAATGATGATTAAGTGGCTGGTTATTTAACACAATGTTTGCAAGTAATCCATGCAGTCACTTCAACAATACAACTTGGAGAACCAGTCCCAACCTGCATATTAACATAACAAAGCACCAGTAAATAGTTTTTCCTTAGCTACTACAAAATAAGGCATTTAGGTTCCCTGAAATGATAGAAATGTTTAAAAAAGTGTAAATATCCTCATGCTGAGCTCCTTTGTCTGCATTTTAAATTCGGTAAGGTGCTCCTTCCTCTTGAGATGTGTGCTAACAGCAGTGTTTTATTACTTGGAGCGAATCCTCATGTGCCCCATCTAAACTAAAAGATTTAGTGGAAGCTGTCAGAGCTTTGGAATAAATATTATATGTATGCATTAGCAGATTTTTTTCCTTTAATTTTAAATTATAATTGCAAAATAATTGTTTATGCTTAACCTTACTTTTACTATAGGTAGCAGTTAAGCTGGGCCACTGCATTATCTGTGGGAACACACAGGTTCAAAATGCAGATGAAAGCAATAGGAGTTGAATATTGATACAAGAAGGAGAGGAACAGAGGTCTTTCTTTCCATATGAAAACTCTACTGGTCACAGAAGTGTCACAATTTTACTTTTTTAGCCTACTTTCACTAGAAAATTTGAATTTGAAAAATGACTGAGGTGAACAAATCTGGTAGGGAGAAGCCAGTAGAAGTTATCTCCTGCACTGGTCTTCTTTCAATGCCTTTCTTTTTAGTGAGGGTCTCATTTCTCTTGGGCCTCAAGCAGGAAGGATGACTCTTGCCATTAATACCAAAGGCCCAGATTTGCGTCTTGTAATTTCCTTGTCCCTGGCCCCAGAGAAAATGATTCATCTCACCCATCTCAAAACACCAATTTTAACTTGGGTCAAACTGCTCTCTGGAAGAGAGGGATTTACTGGACCAAGTATGAGTGTGTTTGGTGGTGAAGTGTATTTAAGTGTCTAATCCATGATTCATGAGGAGAAATTGCTTTCAGCACATCTTGTCTCATCTCACAGGAGATGTCTGACATAGGTAGGTCTGGTGGCTGCCTTTCAGGACGGGTCTGTTCTTTCCTTTGTCCATTAAATTCAGATAATATCAATTATACCACAAATATTTCAATGGAAATTTAATCCCATGCCCATCACCTGTCTCTTTATTGGAAAAAAGGGAATATCTAGACACCCAACCTGCCTTTGAGGTTAGTTTAGGTGGGCTGGACATCACACTAAAGGGATGGCTTTTTACTTTGCTCACTTTGCTCAGAGCTTCCTGCAGATGGATTGAGAGGAAGAAAAAGAAACCAACACAGACTCCATGGGTACTCATTAAACCAGTTGCTCTTTTTTTATGCAAAGTTTGGCCTAAGTTCAGCTTGGCCTCACTGACTGAAGGACTCTGTGTGCTGACTGCTGAAGCTGATTTGTTTTGGAAGAGCTGCTTGTGTCGCTCTGATTAATGCTGGTTGCTTTCCTTCCTTGTATCCTCTGTGGAAGTCAAGCTAACTTGGATTCACTGGCACTGCAAAGGCAAACAGCAGTTCAGTGACCCACTTGTGTAGTCTAAGAACAATGAGTTTTTTTCCAGTAAACAAGCAATTCCTGGGTCTAGCTTTCATGGGTACACAGAGGGGCGCTTTGAAGAATGGAGCTCTAAGGAAAAAAAGCCTTATGAATCTGTGATATTTGCAGAGATCTTATCACCTGGGGACCACTGATAAGGGACTGTCTTCAACTTTTGCACTAATAACTCACTGGTATTTTAACAACAAAAGAAAATTTAAGTTTCAAAAAGCACCTTCTCAGAGTCTTTGATATTTTCTGGCATGGTAGCCCGTCAAAGCACTTGTTGCTTATAAATATTGTGACAATGAAGATCGTCTCCTCCTTTTCACTATGGATATGCCCTAAGACCTTGTCATTCACTGCCATTAAATAATTTTAACCTTAGTTTTATAATTACCAGCCAGCTGGCACCATGATATGATGGGATTGCACCCTGACATGTGCAGCAGCCATCCAGCAGCTGCAAAGCCACGGGGGACCAGCGTGGTTGGATTATCTTGATGCAAGCGCAGCCGCTTAATTTGGACCCCTCACTTCAAGAAAGACATTGAGGTGCTGGAGCATGTCCAGAGAAGGGTAACGGATCTGGGGAAGGGTCTGGATGAGAAGTGGCTGAAGGAGAATTTCTGCATGGAAAGGGTTGTCAAACATTGGAATGGGCTCTCCAGGGAGGTGGTGGAATCACCATCCCTCGAGATGTTCCAGGGACTGGAACTGGCACTTAGATGACAAAGTGGTGATCAGTCAAGGGCTGGATTTGATGGGTTTAGAGGTCTTTTCCAACTTAAACGGCTCCGTAATTCTGTGATTCTGTGATCTCCTAGAACAAGAAAAGGCTGTGTGCTCACACAGCAGATTTGTGACAGAGATGTAATGTTACTCTACTGCAAACTCTAAGATGCAAAGTAAACAATCAGCCTCGTGTTGCTGTTTGTCCATGTCTGTCACCATGGTGAGCATGGCTGAGTTTGCAGCTCCTCTGGATAATTAGCACTTGGAAGTTTCATTTGGAGGGTTGCAGAGCTATTCTTTCTCCTGGCAGTTCCTGCTTGTGGAAGTGATGGGAGCTGAATTAAAGCTGCCATAGGAACTCAGGGCTCTGTAAGGACTCCAAGCAAAAGCCATTACTGGAGTGACTGTTTAATTACACAACTGAGCCTTAATCCTGCTCTTCAGAAGAAGGAAACTTTGCCGCCATCCAGAGTCTTCACGGTTCTGTACCGTGAACTCCAGTTAGGAAAAGAAGTCCTACACAAATTGCTTGAATCTCTCAAACCAATTTGCAGACCCTCTCTACTTTCTGTTTCTCAGTCCACAGCAACACATTCACACCATTTCAGTGCAGGAATCTCTGCCTGCGCTTCCCACTCAGATTGAATTTCTTCAGCTTCAAAGCAATTTCTCCCCCATAGCACTTGTTTTAATTCCACCGCTTCCCTCTCCCATTAAGCCATATTCTTTTCATTTTTGCTGCCAGTTGCAACCTCCCAGTCCTCCCCTGCTGAAGCACGGCTTCCAGCACCACTGCTGCCTCAAACATTCCCTTGTAATGATCCCAGTAATCTGCTGGTTGCTCAAAACCACCCACATAAGGTTGTTTGCCTGTATTTCCTGTCAGATATGCCCTGACATGGTCCGTATTGCTACAGAGCCTTGAAGCAACTCCTTGCTGCTGCAGGCCTGCCCCTTCCTTCAGGCTCCTTCTGTCTTGGCAGCATGGTCTGGGCAGCAAGCAGATCTGTGTGAGGCAGTGCTTTCAAAAATTAAATTGAATCATAGAATCATTTAGGTTGGACAAGACCACTAAGATTTTCCTGTCCAACCATTAACTCAGCACTGCCAGGTCCACCACTAAACCGTATCCCTAAGTGACACATCTTGATATTTTTAAATTGCCTCCAGGGATGGTCACTTAACCAGTTCCCTGGGCATCCTGTTCAAGTGGTTAACAACCCCTTCAGTGAAGAATTCTTTTTCCTGACATCCAATCTAAACCTCCCCTGGCACAACTTGAGGCCATTTCCTCTTAACCTGTCACTTTTTACCTGGGAGAAGAGACTGACCCCCACCTGGCTACCCTTTCCTTTCAGGGAGTCATAGAGAGCAGTAAGGTCACCCCTGAGCCTCCTTTTCTCCAGGCTGAACCCTCCCAGCTCCCTCAGCTTCTCTTCACCAGACTTGTGCTCCAGACCCTTCACCAGCAGCAGTTGGCTGGGATAAAACTTGTGCCTCCTTTTTTCCTTGCTCACTGGCTCCCTATAAAGGACAGGCTGAGTTTTCAGATTTAAGAGTGCTTTATTTTGAAGCAGCTTCTGTCTGTGCCTGCTTTTTTGCTGTATTTTAATGTAGCCATTTACAAAACAGCTGCTTTCCGTGGGAAGTGGTGTTCGAGTCAGCGCCAGTCCGTGTGGTAAATGAACTGTGTGAATGTAGCAACTTAACCTCGGCAAGGTCTGAGCCACAACATTTATTTAAACCTCTCTTAGTTTTCTGTAAATAATGGATCTGTGTGATCAAATATTGATTAAGAAAGGGGTTGTCTAGAGCTTTTGGATGTCATGCAGTTGGGTGTTCCTGTGTGTAAAGGTAAAATCTTTCAGGCCGTTTTTAATCACAGCAGAACATCTCTTCATTTGTACCATCCAAAAGGGAGAGATGCCTGATCCAGGTGGTGGCTTAGTCTTTATTTTCCTTTATTATAAAACACCAACTGAAATTTTTGAGAGAAAAAAAATTATCCATTGTGAGCTCATTATTTATTTAAGCATGAACCATTTAAGAAGGAAGTAGAAGGGACATGGGTGGAGAAGGGAAGGAATCCAGAGGAGGAGATGAACATACTTTGAGGGATAGAGCACCTCTCCTGTAAGGAAAGGCTGAGAGAATTAGGATTGTTCAGCCTGGAGAAGAGAAGGCTCCAGGGTGAACTTACTGTAGCCTTTGAGGTACCTGGAGGGGGATACAACAAATCTGGAGAAGAACTTTTACAAGGGCACAGAGTGATAAGATAATTGGGATTGGCTTTAAGCTGACAGATGGCACGTTTAGATTGGATATTAGGAAGAAATTCTTCCCTGGGAGGGTGCTGAGGCCCTGGCACAGGCTGCCCAGAGAAGCTGTGGCTGCCCCATCCCTGGAAGTGTCCAAGGCCAGGTTGGATGGGGCTTGGAGCAACCTGGGATAGTGGAAGGTGTCCCTGACCACGGCAAGGGGTTGAAATGAGATGATCTTTAAGGTTCCTCCCAACCCAAATCATTCTGTGATTCTGTGTGATATGAAAGACTTGAGAGCAAGTTTAGTGGTGAGCCATCAGTGATCAATCTTTCTCTGGTGAGAAGATGAGTAGGTAGGACACAGATTTTGCTGGCTGTTCACCTTGGTGGAATGCAGCACTGGGACTCTTCCAAGTCAAGATTTAAGAATATCGGTTACACTGATTGTGATGGCCTGCCTTCAGTATTTCAAAGGCAAAAATTTTACATTTGAAAGCTCTGAACAAGTCTGATCTCTGACAATTCAGAGACAGAAGGAAATCACAGACTGTCCTTTTGTTTTTCTAATTCATTTGTTTAACAGAATCTCTTCCCAGGGTACAATTTCATTTTGAGGGGTCAGAGATTAAAAAGCAATTTTCCCTTGCTAGCAGCAGCATAAACTAGTGAGTTACATTTCTCTTAATGGCCTCATTTAACAGAGGAGTGAATGGAAATCCTTGGTTACTGACTGGAAAACCACACTTAGACTCATCTTTGTGCCCAGTGGCAGCACATATAATAAATTGCCCTGCTCAAAGGTCAAAGCTTTGAGAAATTGTATTAAACTTACCTCTTAATGGGCTAGGGATACCAAGGAGGTAGGAATATTATCACTGGAGATGTATACCTAACTGGGATCCATGAAAATGAGAAACAGAATTTAAGTATCCTTGAGTCCCAGCTGTGTAGCCTGAAGTGTTATTGCACTGGGCTGTGAGCTTGTCACATCTCATCAAGCAGCAAAATGGTCAGGCTTGGTCAGTGTTCGTACTGGAAACCTCTGCTGAAAATCTGCACATGCAGGCAGCAGTGTTCTCCTGCTCAGTTTTCCTTTCTGGCACAGGGACACTGTCCAGGCAGTGTCACCATTCCTCAAGTATTTCATGTAAAGTCACTAAAGTGTCAGTGAGTCAGAGGAGGCCACAAAGATGCTCAGAGGGTTGGAGCTCCTCTGCTCTGAAGCCAGGCTGGGAGAGCTGGGGGTGTCCAGCCTGGAGAAGAGAAGGCTTTGGGGAGACCTTAGAGCCCCTTCCAGTGCCTAAAGGAAACTGACAGGAAACCTGGAGAGGGAATTTCTACAAGGGCCTGGAGTGGCAGGACAAGGGGCAATGGCTTTAAACTGACAAAAGGTCAATTTAGATTAGATATAAGGATGAAATTCTTCACTGTGAGAGTGAAGGCCCTGGCACATATCACCCAGAGAAGCTGTGCCTGTCCCATCCCTGGAAGTGTTCAAGGCCAGGTTGGACGGGGTTTGAAGCAACATGGGATAGTGGAAGGTGTCCCTGCCCATGGTGGGGGGTTTGGAATGAGATGATCTTTGAAATCCCTCCAACCCAAAACCATTGGGTGATTCTAAAGATGTTACATTGGTTTTCAAATCCACAGTGAAACTAATAATTGAATTCTACTGTGGGGATTTATATTCTGATTTCTGTGTCCTGATTTTTAACTTGATTTACTTGAAGAGCACCAGTTTAACAGTTCATCTTTCCATAGGGACAGTTTAGGGACCTGCAGTCAGAATTGTGTCATCTCATCAGACTTGGTACTTAAAATTTAGGCAGCTGGAAGAAGACAGGCTGAGCTTCCTTTCCCATGCCTCTGGAAGATTGTTCATCCTGATCCTCTCGGATATTGTACCTCAGTCTGTGATGAACAGTGCCCGGGAGGTGAACATCTTGATTTCATGCTGATAGACAAGTACCTTCAAAAAAGCTCTTTACTGGACAGAGAGAGTTTGACTTCCTTGCCTAAAAACTAATATTTAGTATCCTTTTGTGCTGAGTGGGGAATCCTACTGCCTTTCTGGCTTCTGCTATGGAAGGCTGTTGTTCCTCCTCAAATCACATGTCACCTGTGCCAGCTGTGTTTAAATGTTACAGAGAACCTGGGGCATCTCCAGTGGTCAGGAAGTAGCTGAGAAAGTAAATGCTTATTCCCCTGTTGTGCTTTAATAACTGTATTGATCATGAAGGGAAAATGATATGTAAGGAGAAAAAACTTACAGAAAATGAAATTGCTTTTATTTCCATTTTGACAAAGCCTGGAAGCACTTTAATCAAAGGTCTTTTCCATACTCCTGAAAGAAATCACAGGCCTGATAGGACACCTTTGTATCACAGCTCTCGGGTTGTGCCCTGGCACTATCAGAAGTGGAGAATGGGAATTGTTACATTCAACTTATGCTCAAGAGGAGAAAAGAGAGTCAATTATAGTCTTTCTAAATCTGACTTCAGCAACACACAAAGCTCTTGAAAACATTTTAAAATGTGGAATGAAAAGCAAGGAGTTCTGCACGGGATGGGGCAATTTGGGATTTCATTTCACTTCGAAAGAGTTGCTGCATATCTCTCTTTGTGAGGAGAAAGGATTTCCTTAGACAAAGGAACACTTGACTTCCTGGTCTTCGGAGAAATATTTTCTACAATTCTGTCACATGAGGGTTGTCCTTGTTTAGAAGATTCGTAGGAGAGGAGGGGCTGCTGGGCCACAGCTTGTTCTTGTATGGCCAGCTCTGATGTCTCTTAATTTTGTACTACCTCACACCCTGTTACGAGTTCAGGATTGGCAGCTCAAGCCTTTGACAAGATTCAGTCATTCCTATATTCCCTACTGGGGAATTAAGGGATTGAGGTTTTCTATGGAATGAATTTAGGAGAGTAGGAAACATCAACAGGAACCAGCTCCTCTTCATAAAGCACAACTTCATTACTACTTGTTTTTAAAATGACTCTAGGAAAAACAATTTATATGGTGAGTCGAAAATTCATTATGATTTTTATGTCACAGTAAGTGCTGCATTTGATCAATTTTTTAGTGGGTTTGGGTATATTTTTCATAGTTTTCCTTTTTTACCTAGTGAGCCACAATGTATCATTCTTCCTTTTTACAGACATCAGTGCTGTCCATTTACGAGAAACAATTCTTGCATCAGTTCTTTTTACTGTAGAAGACATTTTTCTTACATAGACCTGAAACATATAAAAAGTAAAATAAACCCTATTCGTATTTATCTTTCCTCTTTAGAGTCCATCCCAGTGGATATTACCCTTTTCCTGAAACATTTTTTTGGTTAAGAGTTTAAAGAAAAGGGAATAATCTGTAACTTCAGGCTTTCACTGATGTCAAAGGCACATTAATGGAAGGAGAATAGAGCTTTATTCACTATACAGATCACATTTGCTGATTTAATAGGACTGAGAAGAATTCATAAGCATGCAGGTAAGTTTATTTTTTTCTAAGCAGAGAAATCTTAAATTCTACTTACAGTCTCCAAGCTTTCCCTGACTCTTCCCAGATGTGCCTTTAAAAGGGTTTATTATCGAATATTGAGGAGTATAAGGATGCTAATCTTGATCAAGTTTGAGGAATTGCAATCTTGTTAATACTAAGCCATGCTTCTCCCCATCCAGGCGAGATTTAAATAGATCTGAAACTAGTGAAGAAACAATTAAACCTAATTTTAGGTGACTATCAGCACAGCTTCCTTACATCCCAAGCAGAAGAAAATCTGAGTGCTGCTTCTCTTTGCCACAAGCAATGAACATGAACATGGAATTCATTACAGCTCAGCTGATGCATGAGGTGGGATCCACCTCAACTAACTTTGGGTGTATCCAAATTAGGAATTCATCACTGGCTGTGTTGCCCAGGTACCCTACATCCTCGCTAGAGATCTAGGATGCATTTTGATTTGATATGGCCACTGAAAGATGGGTTCAGTGACTGTGGTCTGTTACAGCCTAAAACCCTCAGGTCTGTGTGGATGTGCCAGATCCCACAGGGATCATCTCATATCCATGTGTTTGTGTTTAGGTGGGAGTGAGCCACACTGAGTTGGAGAGATCCCATTGCAGGGCAGTTTATTATGCCTGGGTTGAGAACATAAGCTTTAGTTTCCTCAAAAACTAATTCTCTAATTAATTTGACTTTAATGCGGCTTTAATTAATTTAATTCTCTACTAAATTAATTAATCTTAATGTGGCTTTTGTGTGAGTCTTCATTACATTAGAATAGGCCACTTTAATCTTCTCTCTGCTGCTGGGCACTCACTTTGAGGCATGGGGCAGTTACTGAGAGCATGGGAAAGCAGCAGGAGTGATCCAAGAGCTGCCAAGCCAGGCTGCAGAGGAGAGATTACAGAAAGAGTTGCTTAAGCTAAAAAAGAAAAGATACAGTTAAAGATAAAGGTCTCTTGGTACATAAAAATCTGTTGCAAAGAGGAAAAGAATAATCACTGCTTTTTTTGTTTATTACAGTTGGGAAGAACAAGAAGAAATGGACTTAAGCTGCAGCAAGAAAGAATCAGGGTTGATATTAAAAAAAGCTGTATAATGATAAGGAGATTGAAATACTTTCTGGGGAGATTTTAGAGTCTCAAGCACTGGATATCTGTAGCAGTATCTAGTGAAGCGTATTTCAGGAATGGTGTTTGTATAATTGCTTTTACTGTTGCCTGTCAGATCACGCTGCAAGGTCCAATGTAAACAGGACATGTTCATATTGTATCACAAACCATCATTATCTAATCAGAAAATGCTGCAGTCATGAATCATTCTTTGAATTTCATTCTCATCCTCTCCTCCTCCCCTGCCTTCTCCCCTCCAAAGAAATGTGTTCCTGTTAGGACACTGCTTTAGGGACCAAAATCGCTGATTTAGTTTGACAAAGGTGATGAGAATCAGCATTTTCTGTCAGCGTTGCTTAGACTGGCTGTTGGGGACAAATCCTAGAATCACAGAATGGCTTTGCTTGCAAGGGACCTTAAAAACCATCCCGTCCCAACCCCCTGCCATGAGCAGGGACACCTTCCACTATCCCAGGTAACTCCAAGCCCCATCCAACCTGGCCTTGGACACTTCCCGGGATGGGGCAGCCACAGCTTCTCTGGGCAACCTGTGCCAGGGCCTCAGCACCCTCCCAGGGAAGAATTTCTTCCTAATATCTCATCTACATCCACCCTCCTTCATTTTAAAGCCATTAAATCTAGTAAATCCCTTTATCCAAGTATTTTCTACATGGCTTCCAGGTGTCCCAGATTTGTTCTCCAAATTCTTTCCACAGAAGTGTAGTCAATAAAATCATGCTGTGTGTCCTCAGTAGTTCTTTGGATGAGGCAGCTGAGCCACACAGGCATTGATTTGACATTTGTGGGAGCTGGGCTGGCATTGTACCCTCCTTTAAGGGTAACAGATAATCACCACATTTCACTTTAACAAGCTATTGGAATTCTGAGTTCTGGTTATGTTTGATTAGCATCAGGGCTGGAAATAAGGAGGATTTATAGAAAGAGGGAAAATGAATGTGATGGTAGAATTCAGGAGGGAATGTATCCCTACTGCTGAATAAAATAAGGCCGGGGGCTGTCCCGTGGATCCAAGGCCTAGTTATGTCCTCATGATTAATTTACGAAATAGAAACATAGAATGGTTTGGGTTGAAAGTGACCTTCAAATGTCATCTAATCCCACCCCTTGCAACGAGCAGGGACATCTCCCATGCAAAAAGAGGACAGCATGCAAACCCTCCAATGGGAATGGTCACTGCCACATGCTACACCAGACCTGGGTCATTCTTTGGGAGAATAGGAAAAAAGCTACACCCAAAAGAATGCATGGATGATGAAGAGCCACCATTTGTGCCTCTGCCTCCTCCCTCTTTGAGTTATGAGTACAGAAGCAGCTGCTTTGTGCCAAAGTTTGTGCACAGACACTCTCTGCTTATCTTCCCCTTGCCCCAGGGTTTTGTATGACCATGATTTAGGCCGGGTCTGATACACACCCTCTGCATCCGTGGATTACAGAGCTGTGAGGTGCCTCCATGGGAGCAACACCTCTTTGCCTGGGAGATACACTGAAATTCAGTCCCTTGCTCTTGGTCCCTGCCTGAGCTGTGCCATAGCTCTGCCCTCCTTGCCCATGCACTATGCTGAACCCGACCCAACTCACTCATTTGTCTCTCTGTCGTGGCCTTGGATCTCCTTTATTTCCTCTCTGGAGGTCCCTGACCCTTTGGCTGACCCTGATTTCTGTCACTGGACCTGCTCTGCTCTTGCTTGGGTGCTGTGGGAATGAGCCCTTGGTGCTGAGGGTGCTGCCCCAACTCCCCTTCCTGCCACCCCCTTTCCTGGTTTGCCCTCCCTGGAAGAGCAGCTTGGGCTTGCAGCTCCCTGGCAAACCAAAATAAAAATTCTCTTAGGGGTGCATAAACCTACTCATCACTTTGCATGGTTTTTGAGAAAGCTGAGCCCAGTGTTCACCAGCTCTGATAGCTGTGCTGTGAGTCACGAGAAACCTAAATTTTATTTCTCATGGTGCAGCCAGAGATGAACTTTGTGTGCTCCTTGTTTGATTCAGTGCTTTTTCACTTTGTTGTTTTTTTTGTTTTTTTTTTTTTCTGTTGGTTTTTGGGGATGTATTTACAAAGAGAAGAAACATTTTTTGACCCATAGATTTTGAAATAGCTGCAGTGTGATCAGTGAGGATATTGAATAGCTGTTTTACTACTGATGCTACTTTTCCATGCCCAAAAGGAATTCTTAATTTGATAAGACAGGGGTATTTTCTGGTGCTAAAAGAGATAATAGAGTCAAAATGAAGAGGGACTGAAGCGCTGCTTGGACCCTTGGGCTCCGATAGAGACTAATCCCGAATAACACATGGAAACAAATCTTTTCCACCATGATCACAAAGGTGATGGCCATTAATTGTCTGAAAGCCTCTATAAATGGTAACTAGAATTCACAACTTTAAGAAACAGATATGCTGGAGGACAAAAGTGGGATGACGTATTTCTGTATCTACCTGGAAATTCACTGTAGAGAGAAAAAGAATGCTGAATATAGGTACTGCTTGCATAAAGCAGAATTGTGTTGGCAGGGAAGACATTGAATTCTGGGTATTGCATTTAGAAAGGATTTAAACATAGCAGAGGATCAGCAGCAAGCCATAAAGTAAGACCTGAAAGTCCAAGGATTTGGAAATGAGAGCAGCATGCCCAAGACCAGGCAGCAGATTGATCTGTGCAGCAGGAAATGAGAGCACAGAGAAATACAAAGGAGCAGAAGGATGTGAGAGACAAAGTCGAGCTTACTTTTTAATTTTTTTTTTTTTTTTTAGTTTAAGTTTCTCTCTAAATACTTGGAGTGCTTTCCTGCATGCAGCAAAAGAGCCACCAAGTCATAGCCTGCTTTTGATGTCATTGCCACGAATCCGGAGAATCATCGTGGAATTGGGACAGGAATAATCTGGTATAAAGAAAGCCGAATACACCCCCCACTCTGACCATGCTGCTTCTACACCAGCTGAGGGACATTGTCTGCTCTCTCTCCCTGGGCCCAGATGTAGGGAAGTGCCTGCAGTGTCTGCTGGCTGTGGCCCTCAGCCTGCTGCATCCATGACCATTGCCATAAACACCCAGTGGATACCAGGAATTGGATTACTTCTCCAACATGTATCCCAGCCTTTTTCAGCAGCGCTGCCTTCAGCAACAGGCAGTGTGGGTGTTGTTTTATTGTTTTATTCTGGTCTTCCTTGCATTTTGGCATCTGAAGCTAATTAGGATTGAACAGTAGAAAGAGGTTGTTGAATTGTTATTCTCAAGCAGATAGTAAAATTCTGGTGTGCCTGCTGTGTTTGCACAAATAAATAAAACGTTGGCCCCTGTGTAGCCATCCACAGATATTTCTTCAGAGAGAAACAGGCATAAACTTGTAAAGTTTTGCCTCATGGATGGGTTTCTGAGGTCCATCTTCTAAATGAAGTTCCAATCCCTGAAGACCTGGCAAGGAGTCAGCAAACTTTCCTCATAATAATTCCCGAAGGCAAAACAAAATCATTTTAGATCTATTGGTGGAGTGCAATAAGAAAAGGTTTCACCTCCAGAAGGTGGAAGGGAAGACTTATTTTTCACAGAATCACAGAGCCACTGGAGTTGGAAAAGACCTCCAAGATCACTCAGTCCAAACTTTGATCACAACCTTGCCCACTAAAGCATATCAGAAAGTGCCACATCTGCTCACCTTTTGAACACTTCCAGGGATGGTGACTCCACCACTTCCCTGGGCAGCCCGTTCCAATGTTTAACCACTCTTTCAGTGAAGACTTTTTTCCAAATATCTAACCTGAACCTTCTCTGACATGACTTGAGGCTATTTTCCATTGTCCTGTCACTAACTGCCTGGGAGAAAAGGCTGATCCCAAGCTGTTGAACCTACCTGGAGCAAGATGAAAGATGGGGAGGAATAAGTCAGGGGTAGAGCAGCATCAAGAAATAATCTGAGTAGCCTGAAAAATCTGGGTAACTCTGACTGTAACAACACACCAGACAACAACTTTTATTAAAAGAGCTTCAGCACAAGTCCCCAAAGCACCCCAACCTCAGAATGACAGAATTAAATAGGTTGGAAGAGACCTCTGAGATCCTCAAATCCAACTTATCACAAAACACCACCTTTTCAACCAGACAATGACACTGAGTGCCACATTCACTCTTTCCTTAAACACCTCGAGGGATGGTGACTCCACCACCTCCCTGGGCAGCCCATTCCAATGTCTGATCATTCTTTCAGTAAAGAAATTCGTCCTAATGTCCAACCTAAACCTCCCCTGGCACAGCTTAAGACCGTGCCCCCTTGCCCAGTCACTGGCTGCCTGAGAGAAGAGACCAACCCCCCCCTGGCTATATCCTGGTTTCAGGGGGTTGTAGAGAGTGGTAAGATCCCCCCGAGCCTCTTTTTCCCCAGGAGAAAGCCTCTGTGGCTCCCTGCAGGTTCATGAAGTCTGTCAGCACGCTGAGTACATTTATGTGCAGTTAAGCTGCACCTTGAGCTGGGTCTGGCTTGGCACCTTGCTAACAAAATGTGCTGGCACTTGAAAGCACCATCAGATGTCAACCTGGGAAAAGCTGCAGATCGACTCAGCTCTGCTGTGGCAGTGCAATACATTATTTTTTCCCAGTGTAGATGTCCCTGCTGGCAGTGACTGCTGGCCAAAGAGGGTCTGCAGCACTAAATGGATAAATGGATGTCTACACCCCAAAGGTGACAGGTGCAGGGAAGTTCCTACTGCTCCTGTGTTGCCATGGAATGTCCAGGCTGGATGTGATTGACAGTTGAGAAAACACAGCACTTTTAACCAAAACCAAGGTTTACTTTAACTGCATTTTTCTCAGCTTCCTTTCAATCACCAAAAATGTTTAATTTCAAATTTCCTGGGACTTTCCTTGTGATAATCATAGAATGGTTTAGGTTGGAAGGAACCTTAAGGATCATCTAGCTCCAATCCCCCTGCCATCAGCACGGTCTTAATCACTCTTTTTTACGTTGTATTTGTATTTATGTTCTGTTCTGTAGCTATCTGGGGAGGACTGTACTGCAAAGCCCATCAGCCATCCCACCAACATCTGGCAAAGCCCTGTGTCACCTCCAGTTGGGAATGGTTCAGCAGTACTCCAGTATATTAGTTGGTCTCCTTCTTTCATTGTAGTTGATTTGATTTTTCCATATTTTAAGGAAAAATATGAGAATTTTCTGTACTCCCGTGAGAGCTATTCACTCCTCTCTGTCAGACTGATCAATTTCTTGAATGGCTTTTTAAGAGTGGGGTTTTTTTTTTGTTGTTGTTGGTTTTTTTGTTGTTGCTGTTGTTGGTTTGGTTTGGGTTTTTTTGGGTTTTTTTGTGTTTTTTTTTTTTTGTGAAGCATTAAATATCCCCTGCCACAATGTTAGTGTAACACACTTGGTTTGACTTCACTTATTACTAAAACAAACATGGGTCTTTTTTATGGTTTTTTTTTTTGCTATTTATTAATTAACCTGTCTCCCTAGGCCGTATTTTCTCCCAGTCTTTTCCAAAATGTTCCAGCTGTAGCTGATCTTTTTTACAAACCTTTTCATAAGTGTGGATGCTCCCCTCCAAACTCCTTCGTCCACATGCAAAGCAAGTCAGTCTGTGACCCATTGATGCTCAAAATTAAAGCAGAAGGAAGCAGCAAGTCCAGTTTGGAATGGAGGCAGCAGATGCAGAACAAACAGCACCGTGGATTGGGACACTTCCCACCACACAAACCAACAAGGTTGGTTGTTGATGCACAAACACAGACAGATTTAAGCAGTGTGGTAAATCTTCCTCAAATCTGAGATAACTGCGCCACACAAATATTGAATTATGGTGTCTTTTTTGCATTTACATTAATTTTGTACACCAAGGCGTAGCCATCTCTACCTTCACCAGGACAAGGGAGGAGACCATGACTAACTTTTCCATAACTCTTCCTTTATGTGACAAGAATCTTTCGTTGCTCAGCTGTCAACATTTTTTAGATTGCCTAAATTAAGCAAATACATTCAATTCCTTTATGGAATTCTTGGGGTTTTTTCTGTACAAATGCATGGAAATCCAGCGAGATTCAGATGTGCAAATCCATGCCCTGTAGTGAAGATGTCTTCATGACCTCAGCTGGTGAGCATCCGGTATCCAGAAGCACTGAGTGTGAGGTAGCCCTTGTAATTCTTGTTCTGCAGATGCTGCTCTTGGCAACAAGCCAATCTCCCACTGAAACTCACTCCTGTTTGTTTGTTCTCTATTCCTTTTTTTTCCTCCTCCATAGCATTCTCCATCAGAGCGCATCAGTGGTTTGTTTAAAATTTTTCATTCCCAGCCCCTTGAGGTCTCTTGGACTGAACTTTTACATAGCTTTATTTCTCACTTTTCTTTCCTTCTTGTTATTTTTGTTTTTTTTTTTTTTCTTTTTCCAAGCCAAATAGAAAATTGCTTTTCAGGGTGAAAAGCTGCCTTCTCCTCATGCTTTTTCTCTCAATCTACCTCAAATTGGGGAATAAACAGGATGAGTCAATGGCAAAATGTGTCTTTTTGGAGCACTTGGGAAGAAGGAAGTACCTTGATGTTTCATCACTTAAGTTTTGGGTTTTTTTTATCTCACTCACAATCAACATTTCCTATTTTTTCATTAGTGAAGTTCTACAGATATTTACCCTGTATTCAGGGAGAGTTCAGGGGTGATAATGTGAAAGTCAGCATCTCACATTTGAAATCCCATTTTTAATTTTACAGGAAAATTCAATTCAGGAGATGTCAGTTCTCCCTATACCACGAAATATTAAGGACATCCTTTACCAAATGATGTCCGGATTACCAAACTTAATTAGGAATAGAATAGGTGTTTTCTGTGGATGTGGGGTGATTTTGGGGTTTTCATGAACTCAGGATGAATCCAGGATGAATTATTCCTTCTCCCTGCACAGTTGCCTTATTTTTTCATAGTCCAAGATTTGGCAGTTATCTTCACAAACAAAATAGTCTCAATTTTCCCCTGACCTTCCTGAGGGCTTCACTGAGCAAACAAGCACCTGCCTTTTCTTCAAGCCAAGTGCCCATTGTTCCTTCATCCCATAACACCAATCCTGGCAACAGCCATGATTCCCTGGAATAAGTCTGCCTTATCAAAGCTGGGTTTCAGCCCCAAAAAATCTTCCTTCCTCTTCCTCAAACAGGAAAACATAAAAATTATTCATCTGTTTGCTTTGCAGCCTCCTTACAAAAGAACATTTAGGGCATGTGTTTTTCCCGAAATGAAGAAATGTGAATTTGTGATATATCCTACCTATATCCCTGTTCCATATGTCTAAATCCTTTAGGCCCAAATTATTAAAGCTATGATAAAAATATTAATTCCCGCTGGATAAATGGGACAGAAGGATTGTACTGCCAGTGCCAACCCCGATGTCACATGTAGGATGCCAAAGGGTGGTACCGCAGGGAGAAGCTCCTTGGAGTAAAGCAGCTTGAAACGTGTCCTAATTGAAATATGTTTCTTTAATTCCATTAATCAGGCTCCTAATAAGATTAAAACAATTGCTCCTTTCTCTTTTATCCTGTAGCTCCTTTCTTTCCTCACGGAAATTCCATATTTATAGCTGTTTCTGCATCTTTGCATTCACAATTGTATCTTAAAAAAATGTCTGCTTCCAGCTAAGCCCACATCCTAACAAAGAAAGGTCTAGAAAACCCAATTTAGAATAGATTTCTTTCTCCTCATCTGAAGAGGTATTTGGTGTTGTGTGTCGAGATCTAGTGACCAGACCAAACTACAAATGGTTTCTGTAGTTACATTTAGAGCTGAAGAAAGGTAAATTTCACTCTCAGTTTTCCCAGTTTCATTCTGGGATAAATCCAAGTAATAAGACTATTTTGTTCATTTGTTTTGTTTTGCTCCTTTTTTTTTTTTTTTTTTTATCCTTCTCTTGATAGCAGATTTTAGGAGGTTTAAATTACAGTTTTACTGTAAAATATTTACTCCAATTTATTCCATTGTAAACTGGACTAAATGCTGAAATGAGAACTTACTTCAAGTGTATCTTCAGAGCAGTGAAAGCAGAACTTCACTTATTGTTACCAGCAACAGCCACCCTGCAGAAGTGCTTACACTTTTAATTTTCAGGTGCATCAAACTAAGTTATAAGGAAGTGTATTTCATGAAAATCTACAATGGGCTTTAACAAATCAGAACTCCCCCGAAAGCAGCATTTTTGCAAATGTCATTCAGCTGATCAGATTTTTATAAATTTGTACTTTTGTGTCATTATGTACCATCCCTGCTGTGCTTATGAGAACTGCACATTTAATTATTGATTTTTTTTCCCCCTTTAAAAGCAGAAGGCTGGTTTCCTGTCAAGTCTCTTCAAATCTCCATGCTTTTGTCCCCCTGATTTCACACGCAGTGGTTGGATGTGTCTTTTAGATGCAAACATAATTGCAAAATATGAAAATGACCTTGAAAAAAATTTAATCAGTGTGTTCTTTCACAATAATTATAAGGATGAGGTAGAAAAGAACATTTTGAGCTGTTACAAAATATCTAAAGGCAAAAAGAGGTCTTTCCAAGTAAAATGTGAATGCACTGTACATATTTTTCAACCTTTTATCATATTAGCCTGAGAATTACATATATAGGTATAGATATATTTCCGTAAACATTCCTAATAACTGCATAAATATGGAATAATCTGAAGGAAGTCACTGCCTCTCTATTTATTTTGTTTCTCATCCATCCTGTACTTAGATATGAATACTCCCTCCTTATCCAGAATGGGTGATATTTTCTAAGGCCATGAACAGCAATAGGGAAAGAGGTTCAGGTTTTTATTCCAGGCACTGTGGTGGGCCAAATAAATACCAGAGTACACTGGCTGCATCCAAAGCGGTGTGGGCAGGAGGTCAAGGGAGGGGATTCTGCCCCTCTGCTCTGCTCTGGTGAGACCCCACCTGCAGAGCTGCATCCAGCTCTGGGGTCCCAGCACAGGAAGGACATGGAGCTGTTGGAGGAGTCCAGAGGAGGCACCAAGAGGATCAGAGGGATGGAGCAGCTCTGCCGTGAGGAAAGGCTGGGAGAATTAGGATTGTTCAGCCTGGAGAAGAGAAGCTTTGGGTTGACCTAATTGCAGCCTTCCAGTACTTTAGGGAGCCCACAAGAAAGATGGAGAGAGACTATTTACAAAGGCCTGGAGTGACAGGACAGGAAGGAATGGAGTCAAACTGAGAGTAGGTTTAGATTGGATATTAGGAAAAAATTCCTCCCTGTGAGGGTGGTGAGGCCCTGGCACAGGTTGCCCAGAGAAACTGTGGCTGGCCCATCCCTGGAAGTGTCCAAGGCCAGGTTGGATGGGGTTTGGAGCAACCTGGGATAGTGGAAGGTGTCTTGCCCATGGCAGGGGAGTTGGAACTAGATGATCTTTAAGATCCCTTCCAACCCAAACCATTTCATGATTCCATGATTTCTGTAATCCTCATTCTAAAGTTTGTTCTGATACTTTCAATCACAGAAATTTCCATTTAAACATATTTCAAAACACCTTAATATTTTTGTTGCAGAGCTCTAAAAAAATTCACATTATCCTACAGTAATTAGAAAGAAAATAAATAATAATAAGTTAGAAAAAAAAAAACCCAAACAAGTCAATATCCAAAAAGCATCAGTAACCTTTTCCTGACTCTAAGGAGTGTGGGGATGGTCAGGCTGGCTACAAAGGATCTCGCTCTGAACCTGTGCTAAACCAATTCTCAAGCTTTGCTTCACAACCACTTGAGAAAGATCAGTGCCTTTAGAAGGTCCTCCCCCTTTTCAAAGATCTAATCCAGGATCCAATGACTTACTCTGGTTGTTGAATCACCTGGGGTTTAGACTTTTGATGCCGAGTGTGTTGAATCTGAACATTTTGGTTTGTAGCCCAGACTGCTCCGTAACACAGGGTACCTCAACAGACAGTCCATGCTATGACCACACAAATCAGGTTTAACCCTGGAGATTTTTGCCCTGAAGGGCTGAAATAGGAGATGGTGGGGAATGAAGGAATGCTGTGCATACATACCTTTCCTCATAGCCAAATAGGACTAAGTGAAGAAGAGTTAAAAATTTTTCTCTTTCAGAAGAGAGTCATAAGTATGGTCAGGACTGAGAATTACTGAGTTTATTTTTCATGGATTTACTGATAAAATGACTGGCAAAATTTAGGAAAAAGCAGATTTTAGTAGTGACCACCAGAGTAACTTTTGTTTCCCAGTCTTTCATGCGTTTTATATAAGATGAAGAACCCTGGCTTCTCTCCTAAGATTTCCATAGAAATCGATTGGACCTTTAATTTTTCAAGAGCTTTGAGCTGATAAATATTGAGTTTTGCTGATGACCACTGAGTTTTTATAATTAGTCTCAGTTGCCAAACTCCAACCAAGCAATTAGACATTGACAAAAGACTATGTCCTCTGACCACTTAAAATTCTTGCCACATGGACACATGGTCTTAAAGAGTGGCACAAAAAATGTCAATTTTTTAACCATGCCCTGAGTGGAAAAAAAGTATTATTTTGCTCATAGGTATTTTCACTTGTAACAGCTGCCACTATCCTATTTCCATTATTTGCCTCCAAGTTATTAGTGCTGTTATTTAGTTAATTTGGGGGTTTTTTTGTTTGTTTGACTACGAACAGGTGTATCTGCAGTAGGGCATTCACTGGTTTATACATAGCCTCAAGAATAATGACTCCGAGTGGCATTATTGTATTGAAAAACTATTTTAACACAAATCAGCCCTACATTCCCAAGGATAAATATACCAGCCAGTTCCCCAAAAAGGTTGTGAGGAGAATTAAATTCAAAAGAGAATAAGCTTGTGAGCAGTTCAAGGGTTATAGGAGGAGGATTCATATAAAGAATGTTCGATAGACTGCCATGTCCTTCTCCTCTTGGGAAGTGTTTGTGCATCACTTTCAGGAAATAAATGGCATTTTGTATAGAAATGCTTTAGCAAAATCTGTTTCCTTTTGAAGTATGTGAAATCATAATCTTGTAGGGGTCTTTTCTGTGATTCAGCTGCTCCATGTGATGTTCAGCTCTTTTTATGTAAGTGGCTTGCAGAAGGAAATTCATGTATCTATTCCACTAAGAATGGATGTTTTAGCAGGTGTCAGGTCATAAAATCACTTTATACCACTTCTTGGAGCAGTTTATGATCACTGGATATTGTATCTCTGGTCCATGATATGGGGCATTGCCATATTGATTAAATGCCTTAGGCTGTTGCAGGGGAAAAAAATAAGGATATTTAATCAATAGACCTGTGCTTTAGTTACTGTTCCTGTCAGGCTGGAACAGAAATAGCTCAAGAAAGGGGCAGCTTCTCAGACAATCTGAGGGAGTTAAAGTTTGAAGGAAGCTAAATAATTCCTTTGCAGACCTGTGAGGGAAGATAATCAACTTAGCAATTGCAAGAGCAGAGATTGAGTTACCAGATCCATCTTGCTTAAGGGTTCAAAAGGGCTGAGAAAGGGACTTTGGGACTTACAAGGGAGCCCCAAAGAAACAGTGGCTTAAGCATGAGTGGAATAAATTCTTCTGGTTGCCAGTGATGTGTCCTGACCCTGAATGTTGCATGTGTGAGGATCAATTACTGCTCAGCTATAGCATCTCTTTTAGTGAGAGACTTCAGGGATGAATCTCTCCACATCTTTGATATAGTAAAAAGGGAAGAATCAGTTTTCCCAAGACTCCTTAACATTGTTATTGAAGCTCATGACTGTAGTGTTTTCTTGCCATTTTTTACCTGTTATTACATTACTGTAACTTCAGACCTATATCTTTAGGTATAGTCCATTGACTACTCTCAATTCCAACTGGTAGAAATCCAGGAGAGGTGAGTCTCCCTGAGGATGGAGGAGAAAGTTTTAGTTCTGTGTTGAATGGTCAAGAATAGGCACTTCTTTCTGCCACATTTCAAAAGGGATATGGAAAAATCCCAAGTTGAACAGAATAGCATATATGAAAAAATTAGAAGTGTGTATAGATTATCAGAATGAAGACTTAGAGGAAAGTTTATTACGCTGTACTTGTACTGTGCTTGCAGGAGAGTACTGAGCATTCAGGGTTCTGAAATGTAGCAGAGAGAAAACATAACAAGAATCAATGCCTGGAAGCTGGAACCAGGCACTTTATACTTTACTTTATTATTTCTAACAGAAAGAGTAATAGAAAACGGGTGGAGATTACTTAAAGAGCAGAAGGATTTTCATCTTGCTGCATTACAATCCACGCTGCTTTCCTTCCTCAGTGATGGCTTTCTCTAAGGGAATTATTTGTACCTGATGCATGTGAAACTCTGTCACCGGGAGAGTGGCAGCTTCAGACAAGCTCTGCCTTGGCCTCAAATTTTGGCAACACTTTAAGGAATCACTCTGGCCCAAAAGTTCTAATGATGGCAAATCGGATCTATGTGTGAAAAATAATTATTGATTAAGCAGATAAGAGATAACAGATGAAAGATCTTAATCACAGTTACTTACTGCACAGTATAAACTAAAAGAACTACGAGTAGATTACAGCATAATATAAAACAGTGCGCTAAATCAAGGTACCTATAATAAAGCCAGAAAAAGAAATAGTATTGATTAGCAGTCGAATGTAATTTACAACAAAATTATGATAATGGACAGACTCCTTCACTCTACCCCTGGGAGTAACCACGAAGCAGTGTCCCCCGCTCACAGGAAAAGCTCCACACATTTCTAGGGAAATGTGTAGAAGATTTCTACTTTGTGAAAGTTTGGTGTGGCTTTTAAAGGTGTAAAGTAAGTGTCTGTCAGTCAGAAATCCAGATTTTCTTGCCAGATCTCACTTCAAAAGTAAGATATTTGTTGGCAGCTGGGAGATGCCAGACCAGTGGTAACTCCAAGGCACCAAAATAATTCCCTACAAAACAGCTTGTCCTGCTTGAGTTACCTGACTGGACAACAAACAGCAGATAAGCTCTTGTGGGGGGTTGGATGCCCTGCTCCAAACACGTGGTGCCAAGGCAGGCAGCCTGAATTAATGCAGATGACATAATTGTTCTTCTCGTCCCCAGTCTGTGGGAATTCGTGGAATAAATCCCTGGTATTTGCTGCCTGCCTTTTTCTATTTTAGAAGAGCACAAGAAAGGGATTGGCTCTCAAGTAGGGTTCTTGGAGCTGGGTACACTGAGTCATTACTGCTTGGGGTGGAAAGGACTGCTGTATGTATTCAAGAACAAATACAGCTTGACAGCCTACAAGCTGTTAAGACAACTTGACCTTTGTGTATCTACTCCAAGAACAGTAAGTTCAATTAGCTCTAATGCTTCCAGGTCCTGTACCACCATTAGGAAATGCCTTATTCAGCTAAAGCTGTGATATTTTTAATTTTCTTTTTTTTTTTT
>VZTE01000758.1:1499837-1533351 GCA_013397775.1 Eulacestoma nigropectus
TCAGTGTAAAAAGCATTAAAGGATCCATTGTAAGTACTGCCAGCAATGAGGGGAAGAGTCTCATGTTCAGCAAGGTCTAAAAAATTAATTAGCTTTATTCCTTAAATACAAAATAAATACATTCTGTCATAGCCAAAAGCTTCAGGGCCGAGTTTTAGCCAGTTGGGTTCAAGCCAAGATGACAGCTTTGGCAGCTGTTGGAAACATTTTGGAGTAGAGTTTGGGCTGGTACCTGTCAGTTTAGAGATCAGCTGAAATCACCAAGCCCTTCTATAAAGATAAAAGGAGTGTTTAAAAAAAAAAAGGCCAATACATAGGATAGTGGAGAGTGAATCTATTCATGGTCTGTCAGTGGTTCACATGTCCTCAGCTGCCATTTAAATGCCTCAGTTTATCCCTTCTGAAGGAATGTTGTGATCCCTTGTGGTCTTTTGTGTTGTGATTAAGTGAGGTCTTTGACATCCCCACAGCATTTCCAGAAGCTTCCAGTATCTGAGGGACAAGAAGCAAAGCTAAAGTGTTGATTTTTGTTGAAGCAGAATGGAGAACTACAGTGAAAACAAAGTTGTTTTATATGAGGTTTTGAGGGACTGTCAGATGAATTTGCCTAGATATTGGAGCGCTGAGGCTTCCTGCAGTGAGAGTCCATGGAAAGCTCCCTATGATTTTGATGGAGGATGGTTTTGAGATTCATGGTAGCTATGTACCATCGAGGAGCTGGAGAAACAGGATTTGTCTGCTCTCCACATCAAAGAACACAAGAAATGCTCATTTTCTCTCTGTTTCTTACGTACCATTATATGTTAGTGCCTCTGAAGCGAAGCTGCCCCTCCATCATGGTAGATGTATCACAAAAGAAAATCTCCTCCTGTGGGAACCCACAGTTTAAATAGACTCTCCGGGACATAGATCACCAGAGAATGATCCTGCAAAACTTTTAGTGCTGATTGTGACATTTCAGTGGCTTCAAGACACCCCAAATTAAATCCACCTGTTTCAGGTAAGATACAGGACCAGGACAAACCCGTGGCCTTCTGGATCAGCAGTTGGAGGCTGTGCGAGACTCCCCAAAGTCTTTCAAATGGCACTAAACTCTGAGACATCTGAACTAGAGGCCCCAAATTAAAATCCTGCTTTTTCTTCTTTCTCCTCCCTGAAGAGCTGCCTACCCAGATTTGTGCTCTTCCCTGCCACTTAACCAAAACCTTGCTAAGGAAACGCCATGGATACCTTGCCCTGATGTTCTGGTGTGCCAGTTTTTAATGGCACAGATAGTTACTTTCTCATGTACTACATTCCAGAGGTTTTGAATTGTGTTCCCTGTATCCATCATACATTCCTCAATGCTTATTTTTTCTTCAATTGGCATCCAAATACCTTTTGAAGTCCTAGCTTAGGCTGGCATCATAGCTTCTCAGTAGGGGAAAGAAAAGAGATATTAATCCAGTTTTAAGAGCTGTTCCTCTGTCTCTCAGCATTGATTTGTGTGGAACTGTGCTTTTAACTCTCTTTTCCGTCTGACTTCTCATTGCCTTCTGATGAGAGCCAGTCTAAAAGTGCAGGGTTGGATTTACATCGATTATTCCCTTTGTTGTCTTTCTGTGACCCTTTCTGAACTATGAACTCAGAGTTGTGGCTTAGTCATGAAGGGCTTTTATTCCTATCACACTGACTATAAATATGGATTAACAGCTGAGTCTGACAGGCATCTGAGTTTGTTTCTCTGAACAAGGAAAAAGCCTTTTTCACCCTGTACTAAACTGCAGTTTGTTCCTAAACAAGAAGCATACTGAAAAAAACCAACAACAACATCAAACTCTGCATTTAGAGGCTTTGGGATGACAGAGACGAGCAAAAAATGCACGTGCCTTGATATCATTAGGCATTGTAAAGTTAATCTTTACAAAGAAAAATCATTACAAAAGAACACTTTTAATTAGCTTTGTTTTCCTAGTAAGTACCTTGTTCATCTGTTTAATACATTTTTAGAAGATACACAAAGTGTTAATTTATCTATTAGTCTTTCCTTTGGGACACAAACAGTAAGTACTAATAATGTGTGCCTAAATGCAATTACAGCTGATAAATCAAGGACTGGTTTATCCAGGTTTATTTACCTGCTATTTTCCCCATGATTTTTTGTTTGTCTCTCATTCCTTTTTCTTTGTCTGTGTCCTCACATGCATATTCTCTGGCTACACCAGAAATCTTTGGAAATTTCCTCTTTGAATAAAATACATCTTTCCATATACAGCAACAAATCCAGATACAGCACATAGTACCAGTTTCCAGCAGTTGCAAGAGCAAGTTATCAGGTTATAAAAAAACCTCAATTCTTATCTACTCTTCTTAGCAGTAGAATAATTCATATGTGTCATTTACTAAATCTTTGGAAGACCAGCAGGATGCAGTCAGGATTGTATTGTATGACCTTCATCAGTAAACAAAAAAAAAGTGTATTTCTTTTGTATTAACTGGTTTTGAATACAGACTGTCAGTGAATTTTTGGGGGGAAAGGAAAATTGAGATGATTATACTTTTGTTTTATAACTGAGTACCCAATCATGCCTTTATTCCCTTTGACCTTTAGAAGTGATAAATCTTCACACAAGGGTCTGAGCCAGGGTCTTGTATCCATGTGACTGTCACTCTTTGGAGAGGTTTGGATCTGAAATTTTTCCCTGCTCTATAAAGCACCAGAATCATATTATTGATTCAAACTCAGTCAGGCTCCAAGACAATGAAAAATAAATGCAGGTATAAACACAGTGGTTTGACAACTACTGTTTTTCGTTATTGTCTTTGACATCATGTGAAATGCATGATGTGATCAGCTGGTCCATCTGAACATAACCACAGGCTGTTTAGAGAGGCATGCCAAGAAAATCCTGATCATTTCCACCAGCTCCTCTTCATTTGGACTTCACTGCTGAGAGAATTATTTTCTGTGGCCATCAAAAGGGCTGTTGGACTTCTGCCACAATATCCAGCTTGCTCCTGCCAGTGAGGACAGACTGTGGAGTTGTGGTGAGGTTGTTGCAACTGCTGGAGCTCCTCCTTCCTGCTCAAAGCCCTGTCCATCCCCCAGGCCCTACCCTGCTGTGGGTTCTGCTGCCTCTCTTTCCCTCTGAATTCCATAATATTGATATCAGAAAAATAGGAGAGAGATTGAAAGACCTGAAAAGTATCGGAGTAGTTAAGGCTATGGATGCTGGATGGCATTATCACAGGGGCATGGGGCTTTTGAAAACCAATGATCACAGAATCATAGAATTGTTTAGGTTGGAAAAGGCCTTGAAGATCACTGAGTCTGACCATTAACCCAGCACTGCCAAGGCCACCACTGCACCATGTCCCCAGGTGCCACCTCTACATGTCCTTTAAATCCTTCCAGTGGTGGTGACTCTATCACTGCCCTGGGCACAGTCTTCTAATGCTTGACCATCTTTTCTGTAATGAAATTTTTCCTAATATCCAATCTAATCCTCCACTGGTGCAATTTGAGGCAGTTTTCTCTTGTGCTGTTGCTGCACAGGAAAAGAGACCAGCCCCAACCTGGCTACAGCTTCCTGTCAAGGAGTCATGCAGAGTGAGAAGGTTCCCCCAGAGCCTCCTCTTCTCCAGGTTGAGCCCCCCCAGCTCCCTCAGCTGCTCCTCATCAGACCTGTGCTTCAGCCCCTTCCCCAGCTCTGTTTCCCTTCCCTGGATGCGCTCCAGCACCTCAATTTCTTTATGTGAGGAGCCAAAACTGAATGCAGAACTTGAGGTGTGGCCTCCCCAGTGCCCAGCACAGAGGGACAATCCCCACCCTGCTCCTGCTGGCCGCACCATTGCTGACACAGAATGCCACGAGGCCACCGGCCTCCTTGCCCTCCTGGGCACACGCCGGCTCACGTTCGGCCGCTGTCGGCCAGCGCCCCCAGGGCCTTTCCTGCTGGGCGGCTTTCCAGCCACTCTGTCCCCAGCCTGGAGCACTGCAGGGCCTTCTTGGGACACGAGGGCAGGGCCCGGCACTTTGCCTTGTTGATCCTTTGTCCACAGATCCAGCTGGTCCAGACCCCTCTGCAGAGCCTTCCTACCCCCCACAGCTCAACACTCCAGTTCAAACTGGTGTTGCCTGCAAACTGTCTGAGGGTGCCCTCGATCCCCTTGTCCAGATCGCCGTAAAGATATTGAACAGAACTGGCCTCAATACGGAGCGCTGAGGAATATAAATCTACACAGATATCTTTGTGAGAGAGACACAGGCAGGCAGGAGCTAGTGCTGTTTGCCAGCAGTGCTCTGCCTCTTGATATCACTGAGATCAAAGGAATTCTTTTTTTTTTTCACTTAGAAAGTTGGGGTTTTTTCTCCTTGTTATCCTTTCCCCCTCCCAACTGCTCTTTACCTGAGCCCTTCTGAAACTTGAAGCTACAGCAGTTCCAACACAGATACTGCAAAGCTGAGAATCCACAAGTGGATATAACTGTGAACAGGATGTAGAAATGATTTCAGTGATTCCTTCTGGTCCGTGCTGAGAGAAGTGAAAATTTAAGTATACCATAAATAGTGTATGTACACTATGGAATATAGACATATAAAATGCCCACTTGTATTTTGATCAGTTGGTAACAGTTATGCTTTAAAAATATATAAGTAACATATGGTGATTATGGCAATGTCGATTTAATGAAGCTTTAATTGAAGTGATTTGCTGTACTGTGAAGGGAAAGGCTAACAGGCAAGATCAAATGAGCGCAAAGAGAAACCAAACTAGAGCTCCTCAAGTTCTGTATTTTACCAGTAGAGCTAGAGACACCAGAAGAGTTTTAAAAGACAGCTTTAATTTTCAAGGAAAAGTAAGTCTAGGATTTTCAGCTTTTCAATAGATTTAAGCAAATGGAGAAGCACGTCAGATTTGATATCCTCGCCCCTGCCCCTTCATACTTAATGAAGTGTCACTATAGTCTATAAGATAAAGCAATATATAATCCAATATCTGAAGCTTCCTCCTCTTGGACTATGTTTTCAGCTGCAAAACTTGTCAAAGACTCAGCCTGTGGCACTACATCAACTTCCACCTCTCGCCAGTCTTGTCCTTTGTGACGTTGACTCTGATGGATTTTACTAAAATGCATTAGTTTTCATCTCACTCATTTTTTGGCAGACCAATGGAGCTACAGCAGGGTGGATGTCAGGGTGTTGTGCCTTGTGCATCAACAACAACACGGTCATTTAATACTTTTGTATAATGTCTGTGAATGATGAGGATGAGCAAAGGAGAAAGGACGGACATCTTGATAATCAAATCTCTGGTGAAGTTTAAAACCTTGGCTCTCAGAAATAAACTTTTGGCATATACAGTGATGGAATTCACACTAGATGAAGAGAGAAATGTGGAAAGTAAAATGATTAATATTCACAGTCACTCTTCTGATTGCAACAGCAATAAGAGAGAGAGAGAAAACTACTAAAAATAACTTTCTGCATAGAAAATCAGTCTAAGCAGAGCCAAATACATGATGCATTGCTTTTTCAAACACATTGAACAGGCACTTTAGTCCATCAGGTGTGGAATGAATCTCTTAACACTTTGACGTGACCACAGTTCAATCTGTGTAGCAGTAACCAATTCATTCACTAAAGCATTCACATTTTGTAGAAGGGAAAAGAGAATAATCATAGAATCGTGGAATCATAGAAGGACTTGGGTTGGAAGGGACTTTATAGCCTTTCTTGTTCCAAGTCCCCCTGCCAGGGCAGCAGACCTCTTCCACAAGACCAGGTTACTCCAAGCCCCATCCAACCTGACCTTGAACACTTCCAGGGATGGGACATCCACAGCTTCTCTGGGCAACATTAGCAGTTTCTCACTACCCTCTGAGTAAAGAATTTCTTTCTAACATCTTATCTGAATCTCTCCTCTTTTAGTTTAAAGCTGTTCCCCCTGATATCACTATCTGCCTGTTTAAAAAGCTGCTCTCCCTGTTTTAATAAACCTCCTTCAGGTACAGAAGGGTCGCAGTGAGGTGTCCCCAGAGAATTCTCTTCTCCAGGCTGAACAACCCCACACACTAAAAATCATCACCCCCCTTTTGTCTGAGTGTAAATAAACAAGGTACGAAAGATTCCTCTATTCTAAGGTTGTGTTTGATCTCGTATTCCCAGACTAGAGAATATTAACTTTGGACTGTGAAAAAGTGAAATCCCAAAACAGCAACACATTGTTCATTCTCATATTTAATGCTCCCAGGTGTTGGGAAAAAAAGAGCTTTTTCCAAACCTCTTCATTTGTGGGACACCTCAGGCAGGATGTGATTCCTGTATAGCAGTTAACTGTGTTGTCCCAAGGTAAGTCTCTAAGGAATAATGGCAAAGTAAACATCCTCAGAGAGGTGAGAAGAAGTTCAGCCTTTCATCACTCCTTTGAGAAATGTCCATAGGAGTTTGTTTTCCTGTTTTCCACTGAACATGAAATGAAACTCCCTCCACAGGTCCACAGAACCCATTGGATAGAGATCCCTTAATCCCTGTGGCCAAGGCAGGGTTTCAACAGGGTGAGGACAGATGGAAAGACCTCTCTCCCAGTTTTTTTTCCAACAAGTTTGGCTTTGGATTTAAATTGATAGAAACCAGGATGATTCTTTTTCTTTTAAACCTCCCTTCTTCTCCTTTCCAATTTGCATGCAGACGTGTTGCTCCCATGCATGTGCCATTTGTGGGTCTTTCCACCTGTGTATCCTCTCTGCTCTGCATAAATTTACAATCATTAGGCTGATTTCTATCAGGCTGGCCAAAGCAGAAATCTTCAGTGGTACACTCATACAAAGTTTTGCAAAAATCTCTATCCACATAGAGGACTACTATTAATACCTCCACCAGGGGAATGGGTATAGGACAAGTTCATTTCCTGCTAGATGTGAAATACCCCACATAGCAGAAGGCTTGTGAAAAACAACTGTGATGATGTTGGTGCTCTCTGAGTTACTAAATATGGAAGTAAACTTCAAAAATGATCCACCATTACTACAGTGGAGAGCATGGAGCAAACGGACTGACTATGTTTGTGGTGCTCTGAGATAAAAAACAAACCGGATTCGTAGTGAAGATCTTTTTTTATTAGACGGACCCAGATATCTGGGAAAAAACAAAACCAGAGACTCTCTTAGGAGCACAGATGCTTGGAGTGGCCTGAAGAATGGTTCATGTGCCTCAAAGCTTTCTGCCTTTTCCCTCAGCTGTTTCCTCTCTCTAATAAAAGATTTATGCTCCTCTTCCAAAGATTTTTTGACTGACATCATACTGATCTAACTTAGCTACAGCTCCTTCATGGCAAGGGGGTTGGAACTGGATGATCCATAGAGTTCTTTCCAACCCAAACCATTCTGTGATTCAATGGTTTTATGAAGTGAAGAAACAGTGTCCAGACAAGGAAGGATTTAAAAAAAGAAAAAAAAAAAAAAAAACAAAACGTTATTTCATTATTAGAGACTCAAGCCCTGAAAATCTGTTTGTCTGGGACTTTTTTACTGTTTAAATCTCAGATTATGATGATGTTGCATGCAGCATGGACAGACAGACAGGTTTTAGCTACAAGAATGCTCAATTTTATGGCTGTAATTTTCCCTCTCGCTTGCACAAAGTCCTGTGCCCTCTGACTGGGCACACATGCAAATCAAAACCATACAAATGAGGAGGTGGCTGCCGTGGTGATGTGTAGGTACCAAGAGATTTTCCATTTAATAGAGCCCAACACCTGACTATTTAATAGAGGTCACCAGCTAAATCAGTTAGAAACGGCTTAGGCAGGCAAGTGGAAGCAGGGCTGAATTAGAAATAAGTGAATCCTAGCTTTGGCCACAAATGTGTGGAAAATGAAACTAAATTAAGTTGCTTCAGCCCTTTCACTGGCACAAACTGATATAAATTGGTTTCATTAAAAAACCCTAATATATTTTAAGGCTGCAGTCCTAACCTATTACGTTTTGTGTGGTTGCTGAGAGCAAATGGCTTAGTGGCATTTTATGTAGCAAATGAACAGGGGACAAATAGAATTTTATTGCTTTGTAAATGAAAAGGCTGGGAAGTTTTGGAATAAAATTGATTTCCACATCTGGAAAAGTTTGCCTTATCATTAGTGCTGTGCTTGCTCTCTCTCTTACTCGACTTATTTTTCACTCCATTGTTTTCCACTTATTTTGCAAGGCAGCCGTGTAATTTCCATTCTCATTCATTCATGTTCCCAAATTGTGTTTTTCTTTTCCAAGCACAATGTTTGAAAATGTTTGCACAGGGGCTGCTCAGCTGAACTGTTGCTTGGATGAGGTGGGATGCGCGTTGGTCTCTCCCTTTTTTCCATCTCAGACCTCTGGGGATAATATTTGTAAAAGTGTTTATGGAGCATTTTCAGAAACCCTGACTGCATTTAACGGATTTTTTATAAACTCCACGATCCACTGGTCTTCCCAGCTTTTAAGTGTGCCGTGAGGAAAACACACCTATGGTATGGCACAGCATTATATAGAAATACAGGAACATACACAGCACCTGAACTTCTATGAGAACACTACAAATATTTGGAAGGGCATATTAGCTCAGGTTATGCATGTCGTTGCAGCTTTTGGAAGAGCTGGGTGGCTTGGCATCTCTTCACAGACTGACTTTTGCCACTTACATGAGACACTCTTCGTAAGCTCATCCAAAGATCACTGTTTTTCCCATATTTAATCCCTGTTTAGAAACCACATGTGCTCTATTTGGCAGTGGCAATTTGGCTCAAAAGATATGGCATAGTGTTTCATTGTGTATTTTTTGTACATTGGAAGTGCCAGTTTAGTAAGGAAAGGGCTAAGGCAGCGAGTGCTCCGTTCCACTTATCCCATAATTTGCAATGTGTCATGCTCCGTGCCACAGGGTGATGCAGTTTCCCACCACACAAGACAGAGCTCAGGATTGCTGGATGTGTCTCACACCTCTTTTCGTAGAACCATAGAATTGTTTAGGTTGGAAAAGACCTCTAAAATCATCAGCTCCAGCTGTCAACCCAACACCACCACCGTGTTCACCATTAAACCATGTCCTCGAGTGCCAGAGCCACACATTTTTTTAAACAATTTCAGGAATGGCAGATTAGCTATTAGGAAGAAATTCTTCCCTGGGAGGGTGGTGAGGCCCTAGAACAAGTTGCCCAGAGAAGCTGTGGCTGCCTCATCCCTTGAATTTTTCAAGACCAGGTTGGATCTTGGTTTTAGCAATCTGGTGCAATGGAAAGTGTCCCTGCTCTTGGTAGGAGTGTTGGAAACAGCTGATCTTTAAGGTTCCTTCCAAACCAAACCATTCTATGATTCTGTGATTTTACCCTTGGACATCATCCTTCTGTGTGACATCAGAGATGTGTTACAGAAATGTTTGCAGGAGCCTGTGCTGCCCCTGCCCACTGTGATGGTTCTGTGCTTACTTTCATTAATTCCTTATTAAAAGGCACAAATTCTTCACTCAATCCCCCCCCCCAAAAAAAAAATCCTTATCACAACGGTCAGCTGTGAGTTTGGGCTAGTGATTACAGAGTGTCTTGAGTTTTTTATGGCCTTCTAGATAGAGTAAAACCTGGAAACTTCCACACCTTCCCTTTTGCTTTTGTTTGCTAAGTCCCATTAGGCACAGATGATTTTCCTAGTGCAGATTTGCTTCTCACAAGTTTTGCCTTTAGTGATGTCAGCTGGTCACCTTTTCCTGGCACTGAATGCAATTTAGAGTGAATAACTTCAGTAAGATTCTTTGCCAAGAGTTACTCAGCTCTCCATGCAGAAAAATTAATCAATAACGTATCTTAAAATTTCTCTTCACTCCACTAATTTTTATAACGTTGCAATTCACTTCATGGAAGCAGGGTAGTAAAAGCTAAAAAAACCAGCTGTTAAGTAACATTATTATTAATATTTATCTGTCACTTACAGAGTCCCAAAAGGTGTTCATAGCACTTTTGTGTTGGTCAGCAAGCCAGACAACACAACAGCTTTCCCAAGGACTGCAGCTGTAAATAAGCAAATACAGGACAAAGAGACTCTCTAGTCAGAGAAATGTCTTCAAGCAATGCCATGGAACTTTCTGCCCAGAATGTCCTGATAAGCCTTTTTGGGCTTTTAAAATGGGGAGGGAAGGAACATGCCCAAAGTCATGGAAGACAATACTCAGTCTCAGACTTTGAGCAAAGGAAAATTAATTTAGCAGTAAAAAAATCAATAAAATTATGTAGAGGTATGTGCAGGACAGGGGACTCTGATTTAGAGCCAGGAAAGATTTAATTTTGGTTTGGTTTGGTTCTGTTTCTCCCTTGGAAACTTTCCAACATTTAATTTGTTATCCCAAATTTGCTCTGGAATAAGTCTAAATATTTATGGGTTTTATTCCTATTTTACTGCAATGAATAGACCAATTTGGCAAAAACACTTTTCTCAACACCAGAATGCTGAAGAGGCTCATGCTCAGAACACTCTTAGATGGGTGCAGGTGATCCAGGGTCTTATGATTTCTTCCCATTTCTGTATATCCCAAGGGAAGAGCCTGGTCCTTAGAGCTGGTGTTACATCAGGGAGAGGTTTTGGTAACAAATTAAATACTCATTAGTGATGGATAGGATCTCCCTCAGCCTACTGCAAAGAGAGGAAGACAAAACAGTTCTCCCAGAACAGCCTGAAGCTGCTGGTGAGAAATTCATGGGGAACCATCAGTTCAAGGCTGGGGGCTGGACTGAGGACAAGGATATTTACAGCACATTCCTCAGGGACCTTTGTTTTATTGCAGCCTTTTCCTTGTGCTTCTCTGTTAGGTCTTGATGCAGAACATCCACACACCCTTAAGCTGCAGAGCAACTCACCAGAGGTTGAATCAGTTACAGATACTTCAGGATGATATTAAATGTGATAATGAGTGTGTACTGAAGCAGGATGAGTAGGAGAGGCAGAAGCTGTATTTGTAAAGGAAAAGTAGAGCATGGTGGCGTATTTTAGAAGATCACGTTGAGGAAGGTCATAGGATCATAGAATTGTAGTCATAAAGTGGTTGGGGTGGGAGAGAACCTTAAAGATCATCTCCTTTCACCCCCACTTGCCATGGGCAGGGACACCTTCCACTATCTCAGGTTGCTCCAAGCCCCATCCAATCTCACCTTGAACACCTCCAGGGATGAGGAGTCCAGAACCTCTCTGGACAGGTCCTCTTCATTGGCCCATATGTAGAATCAATGTGTGACTGTGCTCCTCAACACCATTCCCTACGGAACTTGAATTAATAAATAAGGAGACTACTCACAATATTTTGTCCCACATCCTGCCCTGTAATTGAGGGAATTCTACTCAGTCATGGAAGAACTGTGTGATTCAGCATAGGGCAATTCGGGTTTGAAAGGTCTGAAGAAAGAGCAGAGTTCAGGCTTCAGTGGGTTTGAGACATTGAAAACAGCACAAATGTGTTTTTATAACCAAAGTTCCAAATAGTGGTAATTCCACTGGTTATGCAGTGAATGTCTTGTTTTCATGTTTTATAAATCCTTTATTCCCTTACCATTGTGAGTGGACAAGAGGGTTGACTTTTCTTTGATAAAAAATATAGGAATAGAATCTCATTAGTTACTATCTGTGAGCAGCAGGAGGAAAGAAATGTCAGTGCAGTTGTGCTTGCCTAAGGAAATCACAATATCATGTGAAATAAAAGTATAGCAGTATCCAGTGTCCAGACACTGGAAATGAAGGCTTGATAGAGAAGTACCACCTTGGAAATGCCAGTGAGTTTTGGTCTTCCCAGGCTGCACCTTAAGAGCTTGTCAGTGGTTTAGTGACATCCACCTTTCCCCAAACAAACAAATCGTATTGTGAGCCTTGACAGATATTTCAGTAACAGCAAGATTTTAGACAAGATAATTTCTTCCTTTACCTCTCTATATTACCTATCCATCCTTTAAAACTCAAGATAAGATTTTTTTTTTTTTTTTTTAATCCTAAAATGAAGTATATTCTGCTGATGTTTGAGAAATATTTAGAGGAACTTTGTTTGCATCCATGTTTTTCCTGAATTCATGCTTTTGCAAACCATGGTACATTGCAAAAAAAAAAAAAATCCTGAATGCTGGAAGGAAAGATTCCAACAGTCTGCTTTGGTCACACTGGATCAGCTTCTCTTCCACAGAGAGCAATATGAGAAGTGTTTTCAGGACTCTGTTTAGTCACAGTTGGAGCTGGGTTTAAAATAAGAAGTCACAATATTGTACTTGATCCCTTCTCCAGTTTGAGCGTTTTCCTCACTTCTGCTTGCACGGCTTATTCCTGCTCATGCTGGAATAAAAGCTGATTTCTCCTGGGGTGAGACAAATTCATGAAGAGAGGGCCCATGTCTCTTGGGAAGAGGGATCAGCATTTCAATGTCAGAGTCTGAAGGAAAAGTATTTCAATCTTAAATCATGTTCCTGGGACATTTGACACCAGCCGTGTCTGTACTGGGCTCATAAGACATTTCTGGTGCAAACTGAAAACATTTGGATCATCTCAGACAAGGAGGACGTGAGATAAGGCCAAGTGAGTGAAGAAAAATGGTGAGTGCACGCTCTTGCCAAAAAAAACCCCAACTAACCAAACCACAAAGAGAAGGCTGCAGGCAGAGCTCAGGACCTCTGAAGAGAAGAAACTCAGGTTTCTTTCTTTCTGTCCATGTGAGTGCAGGCTCTGAACCTCTTCCCTAAGGCACGAGTGGGAGATCACGTCTTGGCCTCACCTCTCACCAGCTTCCACGAGGGCGGCCAACGAAGCAGGTGCCATTTGCCTCTGCAATTCGAAGGGCCTTAAATTACTTCGTAAGGAGTCTTAAAGTGTAGAGTGCTTCTGAAATCCTAAAGAGAATGTAAGAAAGTGGATTTCTGTGAGTAAATTGTGAATGAGTAGTTTTCTCTGAGCAGTTGTTTAATTGAGCTGCAGCTGGGGCTGATTATGTTTGTTTTTCCTTCAGTGTCTCTCATTTCCCTTCGTTTCCGTTAATTCCTGCTTTCATTGAGTAACTGTTGCTGTACAAAATTTTAAGAGTGGTAAAAAAAATAAAAAAGAAAACAAGAAATAAAAAAGTGCATATTTTAGGAGCTTTTTACGACAGTTGTTCCTGGAGACACCTGTAAACTATTGAGCTGATTTGAGCTGCAGCTGCTGCTGACGACACAGGCTGTGAAGGAGAAGGGGTGTGACTCATTCTTCTGGTTGTTCCACCACCCTCTTCTGTGGCTGGACCTGCTTAGGTGGCTGTCAGACCATGTGTGCCGTGATGTCTGCTCCTGTGAGTCTTGGGGTCAAGAAAATACTAAACTGACTGCCAGAGGCTGGAACCAGAGGATGATTGAGGGGAAGCATCATAGAATTACAGAATATCCTGAGCTGGAAGGAACCCAAGGGGATCATTGAGTCCAACTCTTGGCCTTGCAGAGGACAACCCCAAGAATTCCTCTCATTTCAGCTTGGAGAGGGACAGGACATTGGTGTGGACAGAGGTTACATGCTGTAGTATCTAAGGTGGCATCTTTGCTCTGCTTTGGTGAGACCCCACCTGCAGAGCTGCCTCCATCTCTGGGGTCCCAGAACATATTCTTCCCAGCAGGAAGGACATTGAGCTGTTAGAGCGAGTCCAGAGGAGGCCACCAAGGTGATGAGAGCCATTCTATCATTCTCTAATTCTATGATCTGTGACATCACTGCTGTATGTAAGAAGTCAAACTGCCATGTGGCCTGCACAAACAGTGACCTGGATTGATGGATAATGAATTCTTTGCTTTTTTTTGTTTGGTTTTTTTTTTTCTAATCTATGCAAGCAGAAAGCAAAGATGGTCAAGAAAGGCTGATGGCAACCTCATGAACTTGAACAAGAAGTGTTAAATCCTGTACACGGACCTGGTTAAGTGGCTCTAGGTGGTCCTGCTTGGACAGGGGGGTTGAACCAGATGACCTCCAAAAGTCACTTGTAACCTCAGACATTCTGTGATTTTGTGATATCTCTCTGTCAGTGGGGAGGATTTTAGTATTTTTCTTCTCATCCTCTGTACTATCTCTTCTGCTTTGCTTATGTTATAGAACAGATGCTGTGGAAAGAACTCACATTGCACTGGAACTGCAGGGGCTGCCAGGTCAGGTTTTCCATAGAGTGTTCTCCAAAGAAAGATTAATAGCGGAAAACAGAGGGCATGTTGTGGTTTTCTAAAGGGCAACACATCTTATCCTTGAAGGTTATGTTAATTCACTTTTTCAACCCCTTTTTGATTCCATGTCATAGCCAAGGGAATAGTCTTTGACCGTGATATTCAAGACTACTTGACTAGTCAAAACCTCCATCTCCTGTGAGTGTAGAAGTTTTGTAAAGAAAGAGAGAGAGAAATGCTCCAGAGAACTTTGGAGGCATGACTAGATCAAGATCCTGGATGATATGAAATAAATAAATAAATAAAGATAGATGTTCACAGGCTCCCAGTCATTTGTTCCCATTCAGACTGAGAGTTTTGTCTAGAGAATAAAATCCATTGTTCATTAATTCTGCATCAATTTGCTTCTCCACCAAGACCATTTCTTCTTGGTCTTCTGCCAGCTTTTGAGGGCCACAGTCAGCTGGCAGTCAGCATCTTGTGCTGCTTAGTTATATTTATGCAAAGAGATAAATGTGGAAGCCTCTGCTACTTTCTTTTCTGTAGGTGGTTCATTTCAAACTCTAGAAGTTCTTTTTTGTCTCCTCTGGTTGAAATATCCCAGATGTCTGGATCGGTTCTGGATCTCCTGCCTCTGGACTCTGTGATGCCTTTGACATTCCTCTTAACGTTCCTGCGAGTGACTTCTTAAGGTCACCGCTATGCGAGACAGTCATCAGCCATTCTTGTGTTATTTTCACTATCAACAGCTGTTTCTTAACAACACCAGGGTCACTGAACCCATAAAACCCAGTTGAGCTCAGTTTCCTCCCGGGATTTTGTCAATCCTGTTTTTCTCAGTCATGCAATGCTAGAGAGAAATGCAGGTTTTATGGTCTATCACCATGCCACACTACCACAGGAAAAGAGCTCCTATTTTAGCATTGCAACTGGGACTATCTGCCCTTTTAACCCATCTGAAAGTTGTTTGTGCAACTAGCTGAGAGCCTCTAAAAGATTTTGGTCACATTTATAGGCAGAAATTTGAGGAGAAGCAATTTAGGAACAAGTCACCACAAGTTACTCTTGGTCAAATTTCTCTTCTTTGGGACTATATATCCAAATTTCCTACATAGCTCTGTGGAAGCTTTTAGGAACTGAACTTGTCCCCAGCAGATGATGTTTTAAAAAAGTTTCTTTGGACAGGGTCCCTTTCTTTGCTTCAATGTGTGGTTGCACAAATTGTGCTGCCTTTTAATAGCCGTGAATTCATAACTGTGAATCACAGAATGGGTGAGGTTGGAAGGGATCACAGTGAGATCATCTGGTCCAACTTCCCTGCTCAAGCAGGGCCATCCCACAGCACATCCACAGGATTGTGTCCAGACACCTGTGGAATTATCTCCCATTTTCAAACCATTTTTGTCCAGTAATCTTGCCTGAGCATTTATATGCAGGGTAGGATAAAGTTCCCTTCCCCTGGTTTTAAGGCAAATTTCTGTCTTAAAGGCAGGTTCCTGGCACTCAGCAGATATTCCCCTGGGGAGTATCACTGACTCTTTGCATGGAATTAAAAAGTCAAAGCAGAATTAGCCTTCAAGTTTGAAGCAACCAGAATTGGAGCAAATGGACTCGCCAGCCTGTCCCTTCAGTAGCCGATTACCTCATCCACGTGGGGGAAGCATGTTCTTTGGGAGCGTGACAAGGACGATGTTTTGGAGCAAACCCTTGTTTAAACATCATCTACTGACTGTCACAGCAGTGCAAACAAATTGGCAACTCCAAGGAAAAAAAGCCTGTTTTAAAATGCCCCTTGGGGAGCCAGAAATGGGCAGGGTTAATTTGTGTTTTCTGCCTGTGCTGAAGCAAAATCTTGTTTAGTTTTCTTTACGAGAGAGAAGCCAGTGCATCAATCCACAGCACCTCCTGGTCTGCTTGACATCCTGCTTTTCTGGAATGAATACATTTCCTGCATTGCTGCATGCTTCTCCCAGTGTAGATATCTATGATTAATATGCCTTGTCTTTTATAAACAAACCTAATGCAAAGCCAATAATGTGAGTCTCATTTCTTTACTGCCAGCCCACAGCTTGGCTTTGTCTGGGTATATATGTAAAGAAGGAAAGATGAATGTTCACTCAAGCTTGGGAGCTGAAGCCATAACAAATTTATGGGATGAAAAACACACATCAGTGTGAAGCAAATACAGCCTGGGAAGGTCTGTTTGGCTTCCTCCTTTAATTTTGCTTTTTAATAACAACAATACCATGTTGTGCACACAGTGAACATATGTTACACTACCTAAGTACATTGCAGGGGGAGCAAATGTATTGAAGTACCAGGAAGCTTTTATCAGTTACTGGATTCAGTCATGGGATCCTAAATGATGAAAGCAGAAGCAACAGCTGTGATCACATAAAGTGACCATTAGAGAGTGAATTTCGCCCAAATCAGTTTTGACTTCAACTAGTTCACCTTGGAGACTAGAGATGGAGAGAGGAATTGCAGTTACAGATTTTAAATGATGAGAGGCCTGACCATAACCTGCATTCTGCTTCTCTGATGGAAATTCCCTTCAGTGCTCACAACCCACACCGAATTCCCAAAGTGAATTTGTTCATCTAATGAGTCCTACCCTGGTATTTTACTTTCCCCTTATATCGTCTATCAAAGCCCTCATTAACAAAGTCCTGTTTCGCAAACAACCATATCCTGGTGCCATGAGAGACCTCCATTTCTCTTTGATAAGGACAGTTCGTACAATTTCCTGATCACATTCTCTTGATGTGGGCTTTGGGTTTTTATTTGTTTCTTTGTTTGGTTGGCTTTTTTCTTTTTTCTCTTTGGGGGTAGGACTGTTTAGTTTTTGTCAATTACTGAATTTTGCTGGACACTTTCCTATTTGCCAAAATCTTTCATGGCTTTTGGATCCCAGACATGGATCTCAGCACTTCAATAATGAATGCTGAAAACCAGCTCTTCTCATTCCTACTTGAGAGTCTCACATTCCTTCTGGGATCTCAAATCCTTTTTTAATCTATGTCTGTGGGTGTCCATTTGTCCCCATTGACTGCTTTGAACTTGTGGGCATCCCTTGATACCTAACAAGGATCCCACAACAATCTGTCCAACGTGATATATTTGTCATGTTGCTGATAGAAATACTCAGAGGGGCCGTTTGTCTGTAGGAAAACCTTATCAGCACTTTCTTGTGGGATATTTTCCTGATCACTGGGACATCCAGAGACCAGAGTGCTTGGCCATCCTTTGCTTGGTATCATTTATGTCCCCAGGGATTCATTGCACCGGTCCAGACATTAATTTTACATGATTGGCTTCATCACACCAACTTGTTCTATATCCTCACCAACAGGGACATAACATTTATTTAATGAGGTCTCTTCTCCAGAAGCCAGTGATGATTGATACTGATTTATATTAATTTTCTTTAATTCTTTATTAATAGAGTCCTATATCAGTTGCTCCACTATTTTGACTAAGATCAATGCTAGATTGACAGGCTTGTAATTACCTGGGCCATCCCTTTTTTTATCTGTCAACATCATCTGGCTTCTTCACAAAGAGTGAACCTAAATGCCACCTTACAGTTTTTTTCCTCTCAGCTTTATTATTGATACTCTTTCATTTCACTTGCAATAATAGCTTCTAGTTTAAGATGGTTTTGGTTTGTTTTTTTTCTCATACCTGGAAAATTCTTCTTTATTGTCCCTACTATTGCCAGTCACAGTTTTTGTCATGTGCCCTGTAGTTCACCTGATGAATTTTCTTCATTTCCTATCCTCGGATTTATAACACATTCCTATTTTTTTTTTTTTTTCCTATTTGCAGAATATCTGGGGATTTTAATTGATCAAACCCTACAGAACAGACTGGCATGGGAAATAAGTCCTCTAGAGCAAAGATGCCAAGTGACAATTTGGTATAAAATACAATTTAGTTACAATTTATGTTCCTGTATTCAAGAATAAATTTTAGGAAAATCTAGGTTATGTGCTTAGCTACCACTGCTTGTTTTCTTTTCAGAACTTTTCTGAGTTTTGTATTGTAACCATTTTATTTCAGAATCAGATCTTTCACATTCCAGGGCTGAATTTTCTGATTTACAACTCTATGAAGAATTATCATTAATTCTTGTGACTTTTTGACTGGTATCTTACTCAGATCCAGACAATAATAGTTTATACAGAAAACTGAATGAGTAGTGCCAGCGTGGAAATATTAATTCCTTTACCATGGAAAACTTTCCACTTCTGATGAGATTTTTAAGTTCGTGTGCCTTCTGATTTACACAGCAGGAAACAAGCAGAGTTTATAACTGAATTAACCAAGAGACTGGACAGTAAATTGTCTGCAGAGTTGGGTTGGAAACCTGACTTCTCCCTGTCCACAAGGCTACATTTCTTGCTGAGGATGAAAAGTTCACATATGAAGAGGGTGCAGTTAATGCCTGCAGTTAAAGTCGTTTCACTGCACTTAGTCAAAATTTTGGGTTGCAAATATATTTCCTTAAATATTAGTGTGTGATGCTTTTGGAAAGTCTTTTCTGGAATAGAGAAGGTCATGGTTGATTAGCAGGGGATTATCTTAAAGGGTTGGGTTTTACAGTAACTTGGAGTGGTTAGTCTGGAAATGTTGGAAATATATGTCAAATTACATATATTCTGGATTTGTAAGGGAAAATAAGATTTTAGAGGGAGGAAGAGTGGAAATAGAAGACAGTTTATATATTATGTGGACAAGAATGCTGAAGATAAGGAAGAAATGGGAATTTTTTTAATGTATTATTTATTAAATGTTTCTATAGTGCTTGTGAGGTGCCAGTTCTTGAAAGCTCCCTATCTTGAGTAGGTCCTATTATTTAAATGAAAAGATATGGATGTTAGGGCAGGAAACTATCGTATATTTTATTATTTTTTTCTGAGAGATTTGGGAACATGGTGACTTGTGTGATGACATTCTAGATTTCTTACAAGCATCCTTGCAAAAAAAAAAAAGAACTTCTCTGAAGGTTCCACTGAAGGATGAAGTCCATGTGGATGACTTAAGGAAGGACATTTTGGGGTGGAGTTACAGCATCTGACTTTATGCATTTAATTGAGGTACCCAAATAGGGCTTGAACCTTTGAAGTATCAGATCATCTACTGGATTATCATAGAATCATAGAAATATCCTGAACTGGAAGGGGCCCACTGGGATCATCGAAGTCCAACTCCTGGCCTTGCAGAAGACAGTAATTATTCCCTTTCTTTTAACTGAGAAGGAGTCTTGGTAAATGTAGATCTAATTAAGATGTCTGATTCTCATTCCTGAGGTTAAGAAGTATGATTCACTCTTCAGTCAGGCCAATAAGAGACATAAAAGACGAATCTCTCTGAGGGGATTAGGGTAGTGGTGGGGCAGAAGGGACCCTCATCCTATGAGGAACAGATCAGAGGGGATCCAAAATTCAATGAGGAACTGGCAGATGAGTGTGGAGAAGCAGTGAATGCAGACCTTCTATGGAAAGCAACAAGAAGGAATTTTGCCTGGGTATTCTGAGGAAGGTCTTTAAGGAAGAAGTCAGGAGGGTCAAAACATTAAGTGTGGAATCTGAGCGTTGCTTTGCCTCTGAGAATCAGAGAACTGTCTGAGAGGTGGAGAAGTGTTTGCAGTAGCTGAAGCAGAAGAGCGTCATTCACCCAGTTTCTCCTGATATAACAAGTGTTCAAACCCTCTTGTAATTCTTGTTGATCTGCCAGGCCTATTACCAGGTAATATCTACAATTTGTGAAGTGCAGTGTCCAAAATCAGCTACAGCTCTTGACCCTGCTGGCACTGAGTTCCCTTGAAAAGTCTGCTCTGCTTGACTGATATTGGTCCTATCAAGACATTCCCGAAGGAGTTCTACTCTTCTTGTACAACATCACACCATTGTTTATAGGGAGTTAGAGGTCCTCTTTCGGCGCTGGAATTGTGTCTAATATCCTGCCAAGCATTTTTACATTTGTGAATTTTGCCCAGAAAAGCTGTGAAGATGTGGATGCCTCATCCCTGGAAATATTCAAGGCCAGCTTGGATGGGCCCTGGAGTAACCTGATCTAGTGGAAGGTGTCCCTGCCCATGGCAGGGGGTTGGAACTGAATGATCATTAACCCAAGCCATTTTATGATTCTATGATTTAATTTCTTAATCCTTGGCATAGCATATTGTATGTCTGCAAATTCATTTTTTTCCCCCTAAATTCACATCTCTCCATTTTTTTCAAGACCATTTTGGATTCCACCTCTGTTCACTAAAATGCTTCTACATTTATCCCACCCTGCTGTTATTCACAAGCATTTAGTTATACTTTTTTTACTAAAACAAGTCAGTGGTTGTATTTGAAATAGAAGCAGAAGCATCACCAAGATATCTCATTTAAGATCCCCTTCTATTCTGATGCTAAGAAGCTTCTGACAATTACTCTTCAAAAGCAATTTGCCAATTATCCCTTCCTCACTACAATTGGTTCTTCCTAACCTTACTGTTAAAAACTTTTTCCTAGCTTCATACAGCATCTTATTTTACCATCTTTCTCTCATCTGGCTTTTTCTAAGTGAGGAATTAAATTAGGTTATTTGGAATTATTTCCTATCGTACATTTGCATTTTATTTATTTGTCTTTAAGAAGGTGATTATCTTCTGGGTATGTGCAGATGATTGCTTAATAATTTCTTCTAGCATCTGCCTGCAAATTGAAGTTAGGCCTAGCAGTCTGTAATTTCTCAGTCATCAACTCTGTTTTTTGCAGGCAGGTTCTATATTTGTCCCTCTTCAGTCCTCTGGTACTTCTGGATCCTCCACAAACTCTTGAAGATAATCACTAATGACTCAGTTTGCTTTAGCTGGTTTCCTGCAAAATCTTCAACACCCAACTGATTCAAACATCTCTGCCATCATGAAATACTTCAAACCCACTCTTCCTGTGACACAACCTCCATCCAGTCTCCTGTGGTAAGATTAACTCTGTCAGCATCTACTCACAGCTTACCACCCTTGCCAAGACAAGCAAAACATCCCTGGGGTACCTCAGCTCTCTCTCTGCACCCTTATTAATCATCACTATTTACCTTCTGATTTATAAAGCATTATCTTTCTGATGGTAGAGCTGAAGCTCAGGAGTTGTTTTTTTCTCTTTCGAAATGTGATTCACCAGGGCTTCTGTGTATTCTTGGTCACTGAAATTAGCAATTAAGTGGCAAAGTGGCCTCATCCCTATTGTGCTGGTGCAGTTGCTCTTTGGTCACACCAAAAACCACATGGGGAAAACAATCCAGGTGGTTTTGTACAAAGAAAATAATAAACCAGAAAGAAATATATTGTTTATCTCACTACCTTTTGGTGGTGAATTCATAAATTCTTTCACAGCATGTGGACGTCACAGAATCACGCTCATCAAGGTCGGAAGGTTCAAGGTCATTGAGTCTAACCATCAGTGTAGCACCACCATAATCACCCCTAAACCATATCTCCAAGTGCCACATCCTGACACCTCTTGGACACTTCCAGAGAAAGTGGCTCCACCACCACCCTTGGCAAATTATTCCAATGCCCAATCCTTCTTTCAGTGGAAAAACAAAATAAAATATTAATCTGAACCTCCCCTGGCACAACTTAAGGCCATTTCTTCTTTCATTAGAGACATGTCAGAAGAGAAAAACTCTCCCCTCACTCCAGCCTCCTTCCAGGGAGGCACAGCAGGGTGCAGTTACATGTGACAAAGTGCCTCAAAGGTGACCACATTACCATCTATAAAAGGAAGAGGACACATTTCCCTTTTCCCAAAATCTTGTGCTTCACCTTGCTTTGTACTGGCTCTGGTGTCTGCCCAGTGCTGTAGAGAGCCAGTTCAGCTTGTTCACCTAGCAGAGAAATTCCTCAAAAGCAGAAAGCAGTTGCAATTCTCAGTCCAGGACTGGAGCTGTCACACACTGGCACATTGGGTGGGTTAGGAGGGACAGGAGTTAAGGAGCAAGACACCCATTTCTTGAGAGACGTGTTTTTATATCAGCTCAACCAAGTGACACAGCTTCACCCTGAGGGGACAGTGAGCTCCAGTGCCTCGACAGAGATGGGCCACTGGGAACCTCTTTTCAACCAGATAAAACCTCTCTTCTGACTGTCACTCCACTAGGTGTTTTCTTTTAGACTTTATTAATCTTTGGATCAGCCTTTGCAACACAGCAGCCAGTTCGCCCAACCTTCTGCAGTCTTCATTTCCACGTAATGCTCCAGCTGTAGTTTTCCTTAGTACATAATGTCTGGAAGCATTAATAATAATGATGGAAAGGGCTTTGCAAAGCATCTGAGGAGGAAGCTCATTCACTTTCCTGCATACCCGTCCCCCAGACCCTTTTATTCCTTTAAATATTAAAGATTACATTCAGTGTAAGCATCAAGAGCCTGATTTGCGGAAGTGCTGAGCTCCCATTGTCTTCAGTGGGCGTCGTGGCTGCTCAGCAGTTCTGAAAATCAGCCTCTTAATGATCAGCATATTGCAAAAATATTTAACAGCTAAATCCTTCCCATCCCTTCCTTTTCATTCTCAAGCCAACAAAACTTCTCCCTATCCCACACCCTGCTCCCTGTAGAAGGACCACTTTTGTCCCTCTGTCTCACCTAGCCTCTTCACCTGACACCTTGCAGGTCATGCTCTTCATCTGGAGCGCATTTGGTGGGAGTTGTCTGATTAGCTGTGATTATCTGCAGTGTGGGTGTCAGTAGCTGGGCAAGTTGCCCTCAATTCTGCTCACAGTCAATGGAGGGTGAGTCAGCAGAGTCAGTGGAGCTTAGGGTGTGATTTCCCATCACAAAATAGGCACCCACATTTGGCCAGATAACTCACACTCTGAACTCCATTGACTACATTTTCTGTACCTCCAGTGTCTTCAATGGGAGACGAGAGACTCAGGTGGGACACCTGTGTCAGATCCTTAAAGTGAAATTAAATTAATCCCATCCCTTCTGTGAACCCATACATCAACTCGCTGCATAAATCACACTCACCTCCTTCCTTAAGAACTTCTGTGTTGGTATCTACAGGGAATGAATCAAGTAATAAAAAGTAGTGAAGTAGAAAGATAATGGTAGGTCATAGCAGAAAGTCAGACTGAATCGTAGGCTGGATAAAGTGGAGCAGATTTATTGAATCCAGTGGAGTTTTTCTCCTTCATATAAGAATTTTGCTAAATAGAATTAAAAAAAAAAAAAAAAAAGGAAAAAAAAGGAAAAAGAAACAAAAGCTAAGTGTGATAGTGAACTGCCAAGGTCTATTTTAGCCATTTTCTTTCCATGCAAATTTATGTAAATTTATTTTCTTCCAACTTCACTAATACTCTCTAGATTAGCAGACTTTTGCCACAGGTAGGTAGTTTCTCTTCCTGGCCCTTCCTGTGTGCTGTATAATGCTCCAGGACCTCACTGGTTCCTGCTCTAAGGACTGGTAGGATCTGTTCGGATCTCTGTAGGACAGACTGGAATCTCTCTCTCAGTGTGAGATCACCTATCAAATACCCTCCACCTCCTTTGCAATACAAACTCACCTTTATCCTCAGTTGTGTGCCCCAACTAGAGACTTTAAACTTTGATTCCTTCTAATTTCAGCACTCATTTAGGATTTGGGAAGTTCCCTGTGGGCTAACTCTCAGATTTCTGTTTTCAGGAATCAGCAGTTAATTTCCAATCTGAATGTTTACCCCAAACAAAATAGCTTTACCTGGTGCATCCTGGAAACTCCAAATGCTTGTCAGTGCAGCTTAGGAAGCAGCACAGCAGGAGGAGCCTAGTTATGAAACAGATATGTAATAATCAGCGTGGAACATGGAGAGATAGAGAGTAATAATAATAAATTGAATTTAATTAGTTCTCCTCTGGTCTTCATTACCGCTATCACCATCTTTGGCTATTGCAGTTCATCAAGGATAAGCACAGATGCTATTGCCACTTTCTATGTATTTAAAAGACAAAGTCCACTCTCTCCTCTGCCTTAGACATTTCCTCTTAACTCCCTCATTCATGACACCATCCAGTTTAAAATGACCCTTCTGTGTTATAAAACTCGCTATAGCAGCAGACCAGCCTCTGCCACAGTTGTCCTTTCTTTCACTATTAGCAGGCATTCCCTGGGCTATTTCTGCTGCCGGTGTCTTCCCTACAGCTCTGACTTTATCCTTGTGTCCCATTTGTTCTGACTCATTTCAAACACAAGTTGAAAACAGCTCATGTCTCCCCATCTCCTGCCTGTTAATTTCTCCTTCTCTCTTACAATTTAGCTCTAACGATCTTATTTAACTCGAGATCATTTCATGGGTGCGATTGGTATGAAAGATTCTGCATATTGTAGTAGGTAGACAATTTGTCATGGAGTACATCAGCTAACGAGCACTTTGGATCTGATTGGGCTGAGTTGCTGAGGGCAAGCTGTGTTACCAAACCTCTCTTTTTATGAAGATTGAACAACATGTTCCTTTACTCCACAGCAGAAAATGCTGAAGAAACCAAACTGTCACATTGTCTTTCTTTCTGTTGTCTCTGCACGCAGATTTGTGAGTGTGTAGCACCTACTGACACACAAATCACTGAACAATGTAAAAATCTTCCATAATGAAGCCCCGAGATCTGTTGCTGGTGAAGATTGTAGTGTCACTCAGGGACTTGTTGACAAGCTTTGAAGAGAGAGATGGATTCTCAGGAATGTAAAAGCTAACTTCTATCAGCTGTAATTGAGCAAATTAATAGCTTTATGAAACCTTTTCTTCGGTTAGGATCCCATGAAATGACAATAAATGTGGCAGGGTTTCACTTAGAGCCTCATCTTGCTTTTTCATTTTTTTCTTTACACTGCTGTGTTCAACACACAATGACTCTGAAACAAAGGGAACCTCTACAAAACCAGCAGCAATTTTAGCAATGAAACACAGGTGTAAAAGGTGAAGACTGAAGCATGTTTATCATCCCCTCTGAAGGAGGGAGAGAGGGAGGAAATTTGAAGGAAGGTTTCTTTGCATTTGGATGCCAGTTTTGCCACAAATATTGTCTCAGTCACAGGAGAAATCAATGAGGAGCCAGTGATGGGATCTGGAAACTCTGTCTTAGAATCACAGAATCATTGAGGTTGGAAAAGGCCTCCAAGATCATTAAGTCCAACCTTTAATGGAACACCAGAACATCCGCTAAACCATACCCCAAAGTTCTGTCTATTTTTTTGAATACTTCCAGAGCTGGTGTCTCCAGCACTTCCCTGGAGAGCCTGTTCCAATGCTTACCCACTCTTTCAACAAAGAAATTTTTTTAATATATTTGACCTGAACCTCCCTCGATGCAACTTGAGGCTGTTTCCCTTTGTCCTATAACAAGTTGCCTGGAAGAAGAGCCCTGTTCCCCGCTAACCACAACCTCCTTTCAGGTAGTGTCAGTTATCTTCCACTTCCCCATCACTGGGCAGGAGCTTTATGGCTCTTTTCTTCCCACCTCTCCACTATTTCTGGCCATCAATGCCTATATTGCTGCACTTTTCTGCAGAAACAAACTCTGCCAAGTTTTCTTTGAGACAGGGACTTTGCTCTGTGCTTGCAACCAGAGGAAGAAAATCTTTAGAAGAAAGTTTAGTAGCCTCCACTGGAGAAAAGGAGGCTGAGGGGAGACCTTATTGCTCCCTACAAATACATGAAATAAGGTTGTAATGACTTAGGGGTTGGTCTCTTCTCCTGGGTTACCAGTGACAGGACATGAGGAAATGGCTTCAAGTTGCATTGGAGGAGTTTGGGTTAGATATTAGGAGAAATTTCTTTGTGGCAAGGGTTGTAAATCACTGAAACAGGCTGCCAATGGAAGTGGTGGAATCGCCTTCCCTGGAAGTGTTAAAAAACCACGTGGATATGGCACTTGAGGACATGGCTTAGTGGTGAACATGGTGGTGGTCATGGGTTGATACCAGTTGTTGGGCTTGATCATCTTAAAAGCCTTTTCCAATTTTAATGATTCTGTAATTTCATGCTTCTAAGAACCAGGAAGTGGGTGATTTGCATTCCCATTGTCAGAAGAAAAGAAAAACTAGTTTGGGTCTCTGTAAATATTGTCAGTTCTTGGTATTTTGGACAACTCACTATTCTTGCTTTGTTTGTTCTTTGAAGTGTAACAATGGTAGCAAATTGTTGGCGTCAATGTCTTTATAAAGGACATGGAAACTGGATACAGCCAGGGTGAAGGTGCTGCTGCAGGATCAGGACCACGTTTTTATTTGGAACAAACTTGTACATCTCAGTACTCGCCAAACTGAGTTTTACAAGTAAACACAGATAAGAAAGTGGGGCCTGAATTCAGCTCCAGATGCCCTAATCCCCAGTGTGGCACAAAATTCTGTTCTACCCAGGAACATGCCTTAACCTGTTCTCATTTTTTTGTATAAAAGAGAAAGCCATACTAAGAAATCAGTTTATCTCTTTGTCTCCTTAAAGCTTTTCCTTCAGCTCTAAAATAATATTTGCTTATTTTTCCCACCCGCTATCTAGTTTTTCTTTTCTTTTGCCTTTTTTTTTTCCTGAAAGTAGTTTTCCAGTATTTCTCTCATTACATCATTTACAGATTAAAATGAGGATGTGCTTTTATTTTTATTTTTGCATTTACTTTTATTTTTCTAGTCTCTGAAATATCTCAGGTCTTCCAGATCTATTAAAAATAAACCTAAGTGGGTCAGTCTTCTTCTAAGAAAATCCCTTTTTGCGGAGCTTGCCTGGATGGTTTTTACAGCCTTTCTTCTGAAGTAAAAAGCAGGAAAAAAAAAAATCTCAATTTCTCAATGTTTTCCCAAGAGAACCAAATATTTCTCACATGTCAGTCACATGTCATTGGGTCTGATCTGTGAACACTGTGTAGTTTGTTAAATGTTCTCAGTTCCTAGTTGTAAGGACAGATGAAACATTCACAGTCAGGGCTTCAGGGACACACAGTCCCTGTGCTTGGTGGCTTTCTTTGCAATCGAGCTCCTAATTCTTCTGAGGTTGGAGGATGGTTCATTCTCTGATTTTTCTAGGTGCTTTCAATTTTTTGGTTTTGTTTTCTCCAGTTCAGATTTATAATTTATGTGGGTATTTATTTATTGATTCTCTGGAGGAGAAAAAAACTGGAAAATACAGCAATTTAAAACACGAAACTGTCCTTGGGTCCCCAAAGTTTGTGTGCTAACAGGGAGAGAAGAGCTGGTTGACACTTAGTGAATGCAACCAGCATTATTTATTCATTATTTAAGAATATAAATGCATCAGTTTCTATCTTGGTACCTATCAGTTTGTTCCTTCCCACAGCACTTCCCACTCTGGCTGTTCCACAGCTTCACAGCTCTTATGTCGACAGCCTTCGAATTTTTAGTCTCCCTGTCTTTGTGGCTAGTTTGCAAGAATTTGTCCTTGTGACAACTTTTTCAGTTGCTTTAAGTAGCTTGTCTCCCTCCCTCATGTTGATTCTCCTGTTTTATTCATAGAGATTTGTCATCCCCTTCCTCAGCCTTTGTTCTCATGGTCTAAACCAGCCACGGGTAGTGTAAAAACACACACACACACTCAAAATGAAACACACAATCCTCAAAACAACTCTCATGGGATTTGAACTTGGTTTTCATGGAACAAACAACCTCGTCAAAATCTCCCAAGCCACAGAGCAACTGTAAGACTTCACAGTTCTACTTTTTGAGAGTGATATGGCTCCTTCCAGGCCTTCAGAAGCAGTAGTGACTTTTATATAGTCAATTGGAATACTTTCTCCTGACACCAGTGCAACCAGATCCAGTTCCTCTGGAGGAAATATCATTAATGTGCAGAAAAATGAGGAAGTTACAGGTTAAACCCTAGAGTAGGATGTCATACAGGATCTGACTGATTTTTCCTTTCTTATGGGATGTGTTAGGCGAATTTAGGACTTAGCACGGGAGATAAAAGGATGTGATGGTGCAGAAGTTTATCCGTTGTTGTCCTCCTCCACTGTCCTGTCATTAATTGTCACAGCACTGACTCCTGTGTTGGGGAATTGCATTAGGAAAGCTACAGGGATAATTGCTAAATGGTCTGGGTAGGGGCTATGCCATATAAGAGGGCTGGATCACCTCTTCTATGAAGTCAGGCTGAGAGAAATGAAGTTGTTCAACCTGAAGAAGAGAAGACTGCAGGGAGACCTTAGAACCCCTTCCAGTGCTAAAAGGGGCTCCAAGAGAAATGGAGAGGGATTTTGGACAAGAGCCTGGAGTGACAGGACAGAGGTGAATGACTTCAAACCAACAAAGGGTCAATTTAGATTTGATATTAGGAAGAAATTCTTCCCTGTGAGAGTGGTGAGGCCCTGGCACAGGTCATCCAGAGAAGCGGTGGCTGCCCCATCCCTGGAAGTGCCCAAGGCCAGGTTGGATGGGGTTTGGAGCAACATAGGATAGTGGAAGGTGTCCCTGCCCATGGCAGGGGGTCAGAACAAGATGATCCTTAAGGTCTCTTCCAACCCAAAACATTCTGTGATTCTCTGGTTCTGATATTGGCCTTGAATGATATTCTCATTCCATGCATTCTCCAGCCATCGCTTCCAGAGGAATTTCATTGCTCATTCTCCTGTGGGTGTCAGATTTGTGCACTCATGGTTCAAAGACGACGTGATACTCACATTTAATTCCCTACAGCAGTCCCGAGGAAGAGGAATTCTGGACCACTCTGGCCTTCCACATTTAACTAACATTCCACTTACCTACTCTCTGTAAGCTGGGGCTAAGCTGGAGGCCATCGTTTCCTCTGAAACCTGAGAAGTTTGTGCTGTTCTCTCAGCTTCCCTGTCAGCTTGTTCTTGGCAAAATTAGAGTACATGAAGAAGAAAAAAATGTGCCAATTATATCCTTACTGTCTGCTGCTCAGGGGGCAAACATGTCTTATACATTATGATTCAGAATCCTGCTTGCACATGTTTTTTTACCAGCTTCTGAATTCTCTGTATTGATCTGTCAGCTAAAGGAAAAACAAAAAAGATGTGAATGAGGAGTATGGTAAAATGCAAATAGTGTTTGGGTGGTAATTCAGGGTAAAAACTTCCTCCCACAAAAGGGCGAGAAAACTTCCTAGCAGCCTTCCTTCCCAACAGATCCAGTTTTGTCCTCATGAGGAAAAGCCACTCAAGAATATTGTTGACTAAAGGGGGTCTGCAAAATGAGATTTTATTATATATTTATTTATTTATTTTATTAATTGGTTTTATTTGTAATTGGCTTCCTCTTGACTCAGAATCAGAAGAAAAATCCATTTTCATTTGACTTAGATTTGTTGTTTGCTTCTGACCTCCAAAAATAGCACGCGGAATCCATAATGTCCTCAGTACTCAAGGAAGGTGACATCCCAGAATCTGGCAGAAGCTCCTGAGTCAACATGACCTTTCCTTGATATGAAACTCTCCCAAAACACTTTTCTATGTTTCTTTTTCTTACCTCCTATAGGAAGCAACTCCCAGTGTGATGCCCATCCCTACCCTCTGTAAAGAGCAGACAAATCCAAACAATCACCTGGAATCTCACCAGTGGGAAGGGATCAGATGCTTCTGGTCTGGGAGTGAACCCAGCAGTATGGACAATGGCAGGAATGAAACATGGGGTGAACCCTAAAATGGTGGTTGCTGCACTCACAGAGAGATGCTGATACTGCTGAAAGAACAGCAGGGCTCTATTTTGTCACTCTCCCATTCGTCCTTTCCTTAGCAGATTTCCTACGTCAAGCTAAAAGCAGTCATCTGGCACTAGAACTGTATAAATGGCAGAGAAATTCCCCATCAGCTATTTTTGGGAAAAATCAATTCTCTCTGTATTCAAGAAGCTTTGAGCTTGCTAAGCTCCCTACCTTCTAACTACAAATTACTCTAAATATTTTTCCCTTATCATCAATACAGCACAGGGAAGCAAATCCAGTTTGAGGCTGAGCTGGTAAATTTTCAACCCAGTTGAAGCCAGGTGTTTTATTAATTTATTTTTACCTATGTGTGCAAAAGCCAGACTCTTGAAAGCCATGGAAGTCCTGCTTTGATGCCCAAAATGGTCTAAACCCAACCATCTGGTGAGGATTTGTGTCACCTACTGTATCCTTGGGAAGGGATGGATGCTGGCACTCCTGCCAGATGCTCTGTTGCTGGTGGCCTAAAGACAAGCAGCTGTGAATTTGGCTGCCATAAGGTGAACACAGAGAGGCAGGGGCAGGAGTAAGAGGTTTTGGGCCTAAACTTGAGCAACTTGTGAAGAATGAGGCCAAAAAAGTTACCCAAAAAATCTTTGTAATCAATGGGCAAAATGTTAACATTCAATTTGTTCAGCCTGGGCCAAATTTTGCAGAATCATAGAACCTCAGAATGGTTTGGGCTGGAAAGGACCCTGAAGTTTATTCAGTTACAACCCTCTACCACGGGCAGGGACACCTTCCACCAGTTTGCTCAAAGCCTCATCTAACCTGGCCTTGAACACTTCCAGGGACAGGCAGCCAACAACCTCTCTGTGCAAGAATTTCTCCCCACAGGGCTGCATCTCTTGGGGAGTGGCTGTGGCAGAGGAAAACACCAGGAATTGCTGTTGCCAGGCCCACCAAGCAGGCCTTGTACAACCCGTTTGGTGTGGTACAAGACCCAAAATGTCTTGCCTTCAAACTGCTGTTGTAATTTCCATCAGAACCGTGCTTCTGACTTAGCACACTGCGCTTTACACAATTTATGACAATATTTCTCCCCCAATAGCTTTTTTGTAGAATGTGTACAACCTATTCTGCAGACTGCTGGTTTCCTTACTTAGCATCTATTTTATGGGCTGCATTTTAAATTCCTTTAAGTGCAAACAGTTGAGGAACGAGTTTCTGTGAGAGAGAGAGATCACTACTCAATCCCAATTCCCTCGTGTACTGTCTGTATATTCTTTATAGGCCAAAACCTTCTCCCCCAGAGACTGCGGCATTTCAGGAGCAGACAGAGCAATCTCAGCCTATGTAAATCACTTAAAATTATAAAGTCCTGTGAGATTCTTCCATCTGTAAGATGGAATGTTGGTATTGATATGACAGTAAGTTTTAGCTGAGATCGCAGACCTCTCATACCAGGCATTACCCAAATCTAGAGGGAGAATTTTTTCCTGCTTCAGGAACCTTAAGTTGTAAACATCAATATGAGATAAAGGATGGGGGAATAAACAGAGGCTACTGCAGAAGATGTATCTACACTGTCAAATAACTCCCACACCCTGGTCGCCTGACCATCCACGTTGCGGAAATATTAATTTTCTGCCTTTATTTTTTTTATTTGTGTGAACCAAATGATCCACTCCAAAGTGAAACCTGGATTGTGGGATGAATCCCCTTTGTGTGAATGGAAACACACCAGGTTTAGCTTCTTGCCGCATCCAGAGCACTCCAACACTTCACTAGATTTCCACTGCGAGCCTCCAATATCCTCATACAATCATGCCGTAAAACCCAACCATGGTGGGCAGCAGCAAAGTTTTTAGGTGTTTCAGGCAGCTTTGACATGAAAAAAAACCTAACAAAAACCCTACACATAAAACTTGGTAATTATTTCCCACTGTACTCGGCACTGATGAGGTCACACCTTGAAACTCGGGATCAATTTTGGGCCCATCACAACAACGAAAAAGACATTGAGGTGCTGGAGCATGTCCAGGGAAGGACAATGGAGCTGGGGAAGGGGCTGGAGCACAAGGCTGATGAGGAGCAGCTGAGGGAGCTGGGGAGCTGGAGAAGAGGAGGCTCAGGGGGCACCTTCTCACTCCCTAAAACCGCCTGACAGGAGCCAGGTGGGATCAATCTCTTCTACCAGGTAAACAGTGAGTTGCACCAGGGGAGGTTTAGATTGGGTATTAGGAAAAATTTCTTCACCAGAAGGGTGGTCAGGCATTGGAACAGGCTGCCCAGGGAAGTAGTGGAATCACCCTCCTTTGGAATGTTGAAAAAGCTTGTAGATGTTGTGTTTGGGGACACAGTTTAATGGTGGACCTGACAATGTTGGGTTAATGGTTGAACCTGATGATCTTGGAGGTCTTTTCCAACCTTAATGATTCTATGATTCCGTATCTTGGAGCTACAAAGGCACCACAGTTTGACCAAGGACCTGCCTGATCCATTTCAGAGGATCCAGGGCAGGACAAGGTAGATAAAGCTACTCAGCCCTTTGTAGTCAAAGTCCCAGAGCAGACATTTTGTAGCAGTGTGAATATCAACAGAAAATAATCCTGTGACAGAAAAGTTTACTCAACTCCCAGTGTCTTTCTCCCAGCTCCAGCTTCCTTGCCACTGAGCCCAGCTTGGGGAAAGGGGGTTTGAAGGGAAGATTTAAATCTAACTTCTTCCCAAGGGGTGATGACAACATGATCAGACCACATTGAGCAGTGGCGACAGGAGCAGCGAGAGCATGGGAACACCAGAACAAAAAGGAGCCTGTCACAAAGATTTGGTTATGCTTTTCCACACCCCATGTATGCTTCCAGCCCCAAAGTCTTATAATTCTGTGTGTATTTAGGGTAAGGTGTTCACTTTGGATCAGATGGTCTTCTGCAAAACCCAGGAATTACTCAAAACCCCCAAATCCTCTGTGATGCATCAGATTTCCTGGCCCTCTGCACCCAGCAGCTTGCTGTAGATCCTGGCTGAAGACTTTAAAGGCTTTAGTGAGTGTTCTGAGATGGGATGGTCTGTGTGACATCTTTGCTTAAACTCTTGAAATATTGTAAAAGGCTGCACCAGCAAAGGATAAAACTTGATTGGAGGGCTTAGGAAGACAGGTTTTTTTTGATACTTGTGGAAGCCTAGTGGGAAATGTGGGATATTTTGTGGCCGGAAGAGTTAATTATGTGCCTCGTGGTGCTGTGTTATTATCATTTGTAATAAAACTTTATTTCAGATATATGTGAACCATGTAGCCATGTATATGAGATAGATGCTTCTCTTCCTTGCTGTTAATCTCATTTAATTTAATTAATTTCATTTCATTAATTTCATTTGCCTTTTCTTACAAGAAGAATTCACACTTGCAAAACAACTTCCATCTGCCTCACCTGCTTGTTTAAGATGCAGAGAGATGAGGTTTTCAAACCTTCACAAAACAAAAGCATAAGTTGTAATTTAGGAAATGTACTCAGTAATCTATGGCACAAAATGCTTATCTCTCCTTTTCTGTGTCCTGTCCTATTCTCATAGGGCTGTGCTGTCTCAGTTTTCCGAGTTTCTCTTCCCCCTATCCTTTCCCTCTCTCGTTTCCCTGGCTTTGCTTGTGCCAGTCACACTCCTGCGGTACTGCTACCCCAAATGAAATAGCTTGTTCTCCCTCTCCTCTCCTCTCCTCTCCT
>VZTE01000758.1:1533735-1554532 GCA_013397775.1 Eulacestoma nigropectus
CTTTTTTCACAAGGTCTCCCAAGCTTCTGATTGTTTTCCTTACCTCTTCCAGCCTCCTCCTCCCCTTCTACCTACTGTATTTTATTTTATGGCACTTCATTTCATTTAATTTCATTTCAATTTTGAGGCAATACAGTGAAACTTGAGCACAATATTCCAGGTGAGGGCATCTCATTAAATGCTATAATGGTGCCACTTTCACTGTTATTCTCAGTTCCATGCTTTCTGCACAATAGGATTTTCTTTTCCTTTCCAACTGCCATTGTGGATGTGGCAGAGAGATTCAGGGAAATATCCATATTTGGACTCTGAATGGAAGAATTTAGAGTCCCAGAGAGGTTACTGCAGGCATCTGTACTACAAGCTCAGAGATGTAGCTCAGCAGGCAAACTCTTCACCCTTACTTTCCACAGTAACTTTTGTCTGGCTCTATAGAAATCTTAGGCTGAATTGTTTTGTTTTCATTTTAGAGGAGGTGGAGGTTTAGGGAAGGAAGTTTCCTCATCTCTACAAAAATAATTTGGATCTGAGTTCAGGTCAGTTCCCGACATAGAAAAATATTGAATGAGATGTGTTGTCTCACTGAGATTTTATTCTCCATCAATAAAACAGCATTGTCTAATCTAACTACTCCTTCTCCTCCTTNTCTCCTTTTTCTCCTCCTTTCTCCTTTTTCTCCTCCTTTCTCCTCTTTTCTCCTCTTTTCTCCTCCTTCCTCCTCCTTCCTCCTCCTTCCTCCTCTTCCTCCTCTTCTTCCTCTTTTTCCTCTTCTTCCTCCTATTATTATTATTATTATTATTATTATTATTATTCACTGGGATGGAAGCTTTCTTGAACTTAGAAAAGATGTTCCTTGAATGTTAATCAACTTTCTTGAGCCTCTCTTTTTTCCATGAGACTCCTCCCAGCAGATCTTTGACCTTTTCACTCTTCAATGCCTTAGGATTTCTGCCCTGTGTTGTAGGAAGTGCAGTGTAGATGTGATGTGAGCACAGTGGAGGCATCTTGGTCTCCAGCAGTGAGAACATGGACAGGACATTACCGAGGCACCTGCTCTAGGACTGGCCTCAGAAGCAACCCCTCTGTGAGAAAAGATATGTTCATGTCTTCTTCTGGGTTAGGGAACTTGGAGACAGGAACTTGTTATGCAGTCAAGTCTAAATTAATAAACTTCCAGTGTTGTCCATGCAAAGGATGTTCTTCGGGAAGATGAGCAGGAATGTTCTGTTCAGCAAGGCAAGTGGCATCATGGGATGCTGCAAAGAAAGTCAAGGTTTCCAAGAATTCCATGTTCCAGTGGAAGCAGAGATGACAACCTGGACATTCTGGGACAGAAAGGTCTAGAATTGCTGTGTGCATGAGCCTGTATTCACACTGCATTCAAACTGACTTTATCGACACGTAAAGGCAAATTCCTGCCAGCCGTACATCTGACAGGGAGATCAATACTCCCCACAGGAGCTTTGGGGTGTATTTACTGCTTGCAAGTGACACAGGGAACTGCTGGCACCATGTCAACATGGATATTTTCATACTTAAACCCTTAAGCTCTTCAAATCTTTTCCTCCATCAAGACTCCACTATACCTTCCCTCCTACTATGTGTTAAACCTGTTCCCACAGCAGTTTCCCAGTTCCAGCATCAGTTTTATCCCAGCTCACCTGTGCAGTTAAATCCTAAGCCCAGACTATGAATTCTGTCTTCACAGAGCTTTCCTGGCCATTCAAACAATTTGAGAACAAAATTTATAGAAGAAAATTCCCTTCATCTCTCCTATTCCTTGCTACATATGTTAGGTGATTTTTTTTTTTGTATTGTGTTGATCAAAACACAGTGATACAAAAATATGATAAGCTTGGGTTTCTTCAAGAAAGTTAGAACAGTGACTTTCTTGTTTTCCCATGTTAGCAGATTTCAGAATACTGATATTATGGAAATACCACGGAATCATAGAATCACAGAATGGTTTGTGTTGGAAAGGACCTTAAACATCAACCAGTTCCAACCGCCTGCCACGGGACAGGAATCAACAGTGTTCTTTTGGCTCTTTGAAAGGAGGAGAAGTTTTGAATGAAATAACCTTTACATTTCCACATTCTGCTGTAAATCAGTAGAGTAGGAGAAAATATTTATCCATATCTATACATTTAGAGATTCTCTTTAACCATGGGGAATAACCCTGTGCAAGTGCCAGCATCTCCTACAGCTTTTTCTTCATTCCGCAAACAGGCATTTGTTAAGTGTAGAATATCTGCAGGCAAGAATATTTATCTTGATCACCTGCAAAGTGGGAGTGTTCTCCTAATTGACTCTTTGTACTCCACTATCTCCGTGGCAGGAATTTATATCCTTCTGTGTGGGAAAAGGCTGGGATAGAGTTTCCTTTTTTTCCATGAACAGGACAGTCAGATTAAGGAGGGAAAAGAAATGTGTTTGAGCAGCAGCCTGAGTTACACACAATTAGAGGCAAAGTCAAGTGTTTACCTCAGAGCTCTCCAGCGGTCCTTGACCTCTGATCTTCCCTCATCTGCTCCTGTTATTCCAGTTCTTCCTTATTTCTAATTCCTTCCTACCTGTGCACCTCCTTTTGTCCCAGTTGTGTAAAAGTGGAGCTTATCTGATGATATATTTTGCCAAGTAAGCCTATTTTTAGAGTAGTGTGGGCTATTGGGTACAATGTGAAAATGCAGAGAATGGAGTGCATAAGGCAGGAAAAAAAGTGGTAGAGCATCGTCCTGTTTATTCAGTTCCTGCTAGAGTTGCCATCTTTAGCTCCCATTAGAAGTTCCCAGTTATGACAGGAAAAGGAAGACTAAAAGGAAAGAGGTTGTTAAACCACAAGTTGCTTCACTCACTGATTTCTTGTCTTGATCTCCATTTAGCTCTGAAAAAACTTGGTTTTTCTAACTTCTTAGAGATCCTGTTTTAATGCTCAAATACCTCAGCCCAGACCCTTAATTTTTACAAGATATAAAAGTTGTTTTATACCCAGCTGCTTACACATTTAAGCCTCTGAATCCCTCAGCTGGTTTTAATGCCACTCTGACAATGAACAGGGCTAATTCAAGATCTGTTCTTACATTTATAGCACCGTAAAGAATGTTCGGAGTAAGACTTCATTTGCATACATCATAAAAATAAACAAAATAATTTGCATAAAATCTATGCATGGAGCAGTGCTTTGGCTGAGTGAGGAGTCTTGGGAAATATATTTGTAAGATGAGAAAGAGATGAGGGAGAAGGAGATTACTTTCCAGACATAGGAAGGCATTCATGGAACAGGATGCTCTGCTTCTTTAGGTTGCTAAATCCTTGGATATTTGCAGTTTCGAGGCAGACATGAGCTATAAAGCTCCCTGGCAACCCCTTGAGAGGTGTTAGGTGATTGTGGCAGCTTCTCTGGGTTGAAAGTGATGATTGGTGGTTTTCCCAGTCAAGTCCAGGATTGTACTGGTCTGGCCAAACCTTGGGAGAAAGCCCAGTGATTGCTTATGAATATTTATCACACATCATTTTCCATCTGTGCCGGCATCCCGGTTTCTCTGTGGTGAGATTCAATATTGCTGAAGTCAGGAGCCTGCACTGGAACTGCACTGATTTATTCTGCAAGGTGAGAGTCTGGGACAGTGGCATGATGTGCTGCCCGTTAAGGATTTTCTGGAATTTCACACCCAGAGCCTGGAAAATAGCTCCAAAAGCCTCCTCTGATGGTGTTCATCTTAGCCATGGTTACATCACTTTTTACTGCCATATCTACTTTTTTTTTTTAGAAAATAACGAAATCATTTTGCTTTATGTTTTCATTACTTCTGTTTGCAAAGCTTGTCCTTCATGGTGCTCTGCTTGGAGAAAATTTGAAGCCAGAGGAGCACAAATTTAAGAGAGACTGAGAAAAAACAGCTTTCTACAGCTTTTAAGAATGCTTGGCCACTCTCCTTTTTTGGGGCCTTTGAATATATCATTCCAGATCTTCCCAGCTCCCCAAGTCTTTTAGATAGAATGGTTTGGGTTGGAAGGGACTTTAAAGATCGTCTCATTCCAGCACTGACATCTTTCGCTATCCCAGGTTGCTCCAAGCCCCATCCAACCTGGCACTGGACACTTCCAGAGATGGGGCATCCACAGCTTCTCTGGGCAACTTCTTCCAATTCCTCACTACCCACACAATAAAGAATTTATTCCTAATATTCAGTCTAATTTCCTAATTTCCCAATATCCAATCTGATGTCTGTGATTATTCCCTGTAAAATCATTGTCAGAGAATGTGCTGCACTCAGGAACAGCCTAAAAGGTGTTGTGCAAATAGTACAAAAATAAAGGTCTTGAGAGCTAAGTGAAGTATCCTAAAGAGTTATGTGACAGCTTGTGGCTGTCCTGAGGTCTCCTGTCATCCAACTAATGAATGTAAACCAAAATTGCTACTGGGATGGAAGAACCTCAGGAAATATTTGAGTCCTATGCTTGAGTAGTTATGTCTAAAACCGAGGTGATTAGCTGGTGCTGTGGGGAAAATGGCTCAATACACATCAGGATTTCACAGCTGCCTCTCATCCTGCCTAATGTAAAGGTTAATGGATCCAGGAGTTGCTGGAGCACATAGAACTTACCCATGGAACCTACTGACAAAGTAGCCCATGAGGAATCCAGGTTAGTACCTGTCTGTCCACCAGGCCACTGCCACTACAGCCAGGGCCTCCCTGTGGAATCAGGGGAGGGAAAACTGCTGCCTGCATCATCATTAGTGGGAAATGTTCACCTGCATTTCACAGGCTTAATTAATACTAAAGTCTGTGTTTGTCTCTTCACATTTCAGTAGTTGCAGAAGACTCTGTGTTATTAGAAATCCCACAGAAAGCAATTTGCAAGATTTCAAGTTTCTACTTGTCTTGGCCCAAATCTTCATGCAAAGACCCCTCCTTGCCACCCTTTGCCTTGCAATCAAAATGACGAGGGACATGCCACACTTCACAGGCTGGGAGTGTGCAGTGTCAGCTCCACACAGACACACACACAGGAACAGCCTCATTTCAACAGAGAAGTAAAAAATATAAGGCTTGACATTCAGTTTTAACCCATTAGTGCAAACCAGCTTGATTTTGGCTGCAGCAGCTGGGACTGGTATCCTTTAAAACTAGAGGAGCATTTAAAAATAATGGGGTGTTGTCACTTGTCTCTGCTCCCCACCATCAATCAGGTTTGGGTCCAAGGTCCCCCAAACAGACCAAGTCCAAGCTCTGGGCCTCTGAGTTCCTTGCCGGACCTGTGGTTTCTTCTTGCTTTCAACACTTGAGATATTGGTGCTGTTGAGAGGAATCTCCACAAAGAATATGGGGAAAACCAAAAGGGGTGAAAGCAGGGGAGGCTGCAAAGGGCACTTTTTGTTTGTGGGCTCTGTGGATTTATAAGGCTTGGGAAAAATGTCAAGCCATGCATAGCCAGTTATTCATATAATCATAGAATCTTTGAGGCTAGAAAAGACCTTAAAATCACCAAGTCAAACTGTCAACCCAGCACTCCCACCACGTTCACCACTAACCCACGTCCTCAATGCCACATTCACATTTTGTGAGCACTTCCAGGGATTGTGAATCATTTCCCTGGACAGTCTGTTCTAGGGCTTTACAAACCTTTCCAGGAAGAAATTTTCCCAATATCTAATAGAAACCTCCCTTGGTGCAACTTGAGGCCATTTCCTCTCATCCTGCTGCTTGGTTCCCTCTCTGGCACATACCATATTCTGTTATACATGCCATAAATTTTGTGCCTGGAAATCAAAGTGTTGGTAACATTTTGGATATTTCTTCTGGCCAGGAGTGGTATCTTTTCAGCTCTGAAACAGAATCCCCTGCAGCTGATGGCCAGCACGGTGGCACGATGAGCAGGGCAGGCAGTTTGGGTGCGGTGCTGGCAACACCAGGCAGTAATTTATCCCATATTACACAGCAGGGCAGAAGCAGCTAATGAAGTGCTACCTAAGTAAATACTCATTTGTGCGGCTCCGATTAAACCTTTGGAAGCATTTCCAGCAGAGCACGTGGCGCTAATGAATCTCATTGTTACAAATTGCCATGCAGAGCCAGGTGCACGGGGAGACTTTGCCATCAGCCCTGTGCAGCCACAAATCCTGCAGCTGCAACTTTGCCTGGGCAGGGCTTACACCAAAGATTCCCCAAGACGGGCTCTGCTCAGAGGCAGCATTTTTTAAAAATTATTTCTCTTTATTTCTTTTTTCTTTTTCTTTCTGAGCAACCTGGTCCACTGGAAGGTGTTCCTGCCCACAACAGGGGATTGAACTAGATGATTTGAAGATCCCTTCCAACCCAAACCATTCTATGATTCCAGGATGTCTGTTTATTTCTTTTTTCCCTGCCCCTCCTTCTCCATTTCTGCTTAACCATACCAGAGAATCAGAGAACAAGAATATCCAGAATAACAGAGATAATTCTTTGTCCAGTTCTCCTGGCTTTTTTCGTAGAGATAATGCAGGAACAATCAAGCCAAATAAGATTAGTCTGTGAGGTTTCTATCACTTGTTTTCTTCTTCTTCACCTTATTAATATTGCAGCTGTCGCACTCTATAATCTCACGCATTAGCTTCACCCAGGCACACAGCTCTGTGTTGATTCGTTTATTTTAATCAAAGTTTCGTCTCCTGATATTTTTCCCTGTCCAGGCTGGAACAGAGAAAATGAAATTTCAATAGAAAACACACACACAAATCATTAATATTTGACCTCTGAAAAGAACTCATTTATTAAACATTTTTTTCATCCCTTCAGGGTATTCAGAGACATAGTTTCTTTGTGTGTTACTTTGACAGTAATACTGGAGCATTTCCCTTGGGCTTCTCTAAGTGATCTCAAGTATGCACTAATAGCCCTTTGCCTTTGGCTTTTATGAGTATAATGCACACTTAGTCACAGGATCCTCTTTGGGTGATGTGAGCTTTCCTTTTTTTTAGGTATGAGGAATTTGTCTTTTTTTTTTTGTTTGGTTGGTTTTTTTGGGTTTTGTTTGTTTGTTTGTTTGTTTTTTAAAATTTTTTGTGTTTTCTCAGGTTTTGCTCTTGGTTTTGGCTTTTTTTTTTTGACAATTAACAAGAAGAGGGTTTGTTATGTTTCAGTATGAGATATAGGAGCCTTCTGCTGCAGCTCTGGGGTTTTAACAGATCGAGAATATTAAACCTTCATGTACATATATATATATGTATATATGTAAATATATATGTATATTTCAGAGTATTTCGGAGTGTAAAAGGATTGATTGCCATAGAGCAAGATGCTAAATTCTGGCTGTTGGATTTCCTCATCCTGAAGCACGTTCTCCTCCTGATGGTAAATGGCTCCAGAAAGATGTTGACAAACTGATCATCCACTCGTCTCATTCTGGGTGACAGACGCCCTTAGAGACAATTAAAAGATTGAAGGGCCTGGAAGAACATGTTAAAAAAAATTAAAAATCTAATCAAAACAACATAATAAAAAATCAAGAACCAGGATCGCAATTGCTACACTGAGCACTAAATCTTGATTGGGGGTGTTTCAACAAGCTGTTTGTCTAAGTTTAACAGAAGAAATCTTTTCCACACCTGGGTGGAAAATGAGGTGTTTCTGATGTAGGAGGACATAGGATCATGTCGTGAAGTGGTGTTAATGGGATCACGTGGTAGAATTCAAGAGTTTGTGCATCAGTGGGAATTTAAAAATGTTAGAATTGGTAGTTTCCACAGCTTGAAGGTGAAGCATTAACTGTGGAGCAGTCCCTGGTGTTCACAGCAGCACCGGATGTGGGACATTGTTAGTCCTCAGGTGCTAGATGATGTCAATAGACCTTTTGTTTTGGAGTGGGCAAAGATCTGGGACTGTGGGAGAGGGCTGGATAGTTTGGTCATAGAATCATAGGATTATAGAGGCTTAAAATATGCTGAGTTGAAAGGGACCCACAAAAATCAACCAAGCCCAACTCCTGGCCCTGCACAGGACAACCCCAAGAATCCCACCATGTGCCTGAGAGCATTGTCTGAACACTTCTTGAGCTCTGTCAGCTGTGGGGCTGTGACCACTGCCCCAGGGAGCCTGTTCAAGTGCCCAATCACCCTCTGGGGGAAGAACCTTTTCCTGATATCCAACTTAAGTCTCCCTTGACACAACTTCAGGCCAGTCCCTCGGGTCCTGTCACTGGTCACCAGAGAAGAGATCAGTGCCTGCCCCTCCTCTTCCCCTCACAAGAAAGTTGCAGACCCCACTGAGGTCTCTCCTCAGTCTCCTCCGGGCTCAACAGACCAAGTGACCTCAGCTGCTCCTCACACTTCCCCTCCAGACCCTTCAACATCTTTGTAGCCCTCCTTTGGACAGTCTGATAGCTTTATATTCTTCTAATTTAGTGCTGCCCAAAAATGAGCACAGTGCTCAAGGTGAGGCTGCCCCACTGCAGAGCAGAGCGGGACAATCTCCAGTTCATCCCGGTATGGATTCACATCCTCTCCTCTGCTCCTCTCAAAAGCTCTTTGCTTTCATTATATGGAGTACCTGGACAAGCTGTAGACAGATCAGACCCAGAGGAGCTGCATTTACGCCTGCAAGTGGCCACCTTCCCACCTTGTGCCACTTCCCAGATAAAATCCCAAACTCAGCCCAGTTTTCCTGCAAGAGCAATACTCTGCTTGGACTGCCTGGGTTATGAGGCAGTTCCTGGGGACTGGAGTCAGTGTCTTTCCCCTTCCAGAGCTGCCCAGCCACCCACATGTCCTGTCTTAAGGGGAACAGCACAGAGCCCTTGAAGCAGCAATTAGCAACAATCTCTGAGTTTTCCTGGTTAAACTCTCATTGTATCTCACCAGCCCACTCCTTCCCTCCACCCCATCCCTCCACAGCCGGCTCCTTCTCAAGAGCTATTAATATCCTGTGATTTACCTACACACAAAGAATGTTACTTTCTGATTCCCACCGGGCATATGGAACAGATGTCTCCTTTCAAGGGATTTTTCAGCAATTACAAATAATGCAGTGTAAATAAGTTTTCCAAGACCTTCAATTATGCTCATTAGCTTGATGCTGATGAGAGATGGGATCAAATATAAATCCAGCAGCCTATAAATTTGGGGATGAAGAGGCTTGCTTAGGTCCACAGCTTTAACAACTGAATGTGGAGCCAGCACAACAAGGCACTGAAGATATTTGAGGCAAAGCTCCTCAGGATTTTACTGGGAGCTTTGCATGAACCAGGATCGTGACTCAAACTCTCGTATTTTTACCCCAGACATTACATAAATTAATCTTGCTTGTGCCTTTAAAGGGGCTGCTATTTTAGACCCTCAGGGGAGTAAAGTCTTCAAGGAACACCCTTTTGCAAGGGAAGTCATGGGGTAACACAAATGTTAAGGTTCTGTTTCTGGAGAGAGGATATTTTTAGCTGTTGGATACTCAAGTATTTTTAGCTGCACATGCATCAGGTGCTTTAAATATGGAGACTGCAAGTCAAAAGTCTCATTAGAGCCTTCCTGGTTAAAGTTTTGGGGGAGAAACCCACAACAAACCATCAAAACCACAAAATCCACAACGAAACAGAAGCCGACAGCCTTGTCTGGTTTATTGGTAGCACTGCTTTGATTCATCAGGACCATATTTGCAAGCTGATCCTTGCCATGCCATTTCTTCTTCACAGGAAAATCTCAAAATCATGTCATTTGTACCCACATTCATGCACGTGTGTATCTCCTACCATGGATTTTTTTGCTCTAAAGATTAGAAATAGTGCAACAGAGCAGCCTCCTCCGTGTCTTGTTTTTAATAAGCACAAGGGAGAAGAAGATGATGATGGGCAGAGAAATGTGTCAGCCTTCACAATTTCACGTCTTCAAGGAGAACATGTTCACTTGTCCAGCCCAAACGTGTCTCAGGGTTACTCAGTATAACTGACATGTATTTAATATGCTGATTTTCTGTTGTTGGATCTTCGCTGCAGCTACAGAGGAGATGAGGCAGGATTAAATACATCCCAGAGAGACAAAAAAGGTATGTCTAGTGAAGAAATGCGAAGCAGCCTTTGAAGTCTGTGGGAGGTATGACTGTTTCCTCCAGCTCAGAATTTGTATCAGATCATTGAATTCTTTTCAGAACTGTACATTAACAGATTTTTTAATGGTGCAGCTTTAAGCAAGTCAATGAGCAGTCTGTGGCAGAACTGCTGTGTTACACTTCTGCTCTCTGTGTCAAGATCAATAATAAATCACCAACTCTACTCCTCAGTGTAAAGAGAAAGTACATTTCTCCCAGAAAATGATCTATCTAACAGAGGAAACCTTTTTTTTTCTCCTCCCTTGATATATATTTAGAATAGATAGATAGGTAGATTCTATTTTAGTAGAATTAAGTCTCTCCATACATCTATAATAGATATAAAAGTGATCAAAGGGTTGTTAATTCAGGAGGATATTCTGTGACCATATCCAACAATGAAAGGAGTCCTGGAAAATTCCAAACTGTGTTTTTAAATATCATCATCCAGCGCGAGGTGCCCAAATTGACTTTAGAAGTACATTGTTGTTATTAGGAGTTGCTATAATAAGCAGAATCAACCAGCAGCTATTTCCTGATGGGGTTTTGTAATTGCTTGTTGGATATTTCCGGGTTTTGGCTCAGAGCCTTTTATTCTTGTTGTTAACAGAAAAAAAATGTAATAACCAGTGGCTGCAGCCTACTGTGGAGGACACCATCCAAGTTCGGAGAATATGTAATGAGCAGCTTTGATTCACATTCTCTTACTCTTTAGAAAATAATTCTAGTCTTTAAAAGGCTCCATGCACCACTTAACTCAGTAATTGGCAAGAGGGGATGGAAATACAACATTCTGCAAGCAAAGTTGCACATTTCAGATTACTCTGTGAGGAGAGCAAGCACTTTTCTGTCATTTATTCATAACTTCTTTCCAGCACTCAGTAACCATCTGATATCAGGCTGTTGGTCGAGTCTCGCTCTGCCTTGCATGGATGGATGCTGCCTTTGTGATCTCTGGGCTATTTTACAGGCACAGGCACTTGGGATTCTTCCATTCCATATTTTAAGAGTTAGACTGGGCAGGAATTTAATGATTTCATGGCAGGGTAATACAGATAATAAAAGAAAGACATGGAGCTCCTGGAGCGGGTCTTGTGGAGGGCTGCAAACATGGTTAGGGAATGGAGCATCTCTCTTATGAGGAAAGGCTGAGGGAGCTGGGCCTGTTCAGCCTTGAGAAGAGACTGAGGGAGCCTCATCCCTGTCAGTGTCTGCAGGGAGGGCTCAGAGCAGGGACCAGGCTCTGCTCCTTGGGGCCAAGCCATGGGACAAGAGCAATGGGCAGGAACTGATGCCCAGGAAATTCAATCTGTGCAGTGACCGAGCACTGAACAGATTGTCCAGAGAGGGTGTGGAGTCGCCCTCACTGGAGATATTCCAGAACCGTCTGGACACAGTCCTGTGCCCTGTGCTCTGGGATGGCCCTGCTGCAGCAGGGAGGTGGGATCAGATGATCCCACTGAGGTCCCTTCCAGCCTGACCCATTCCGTGATTCTGTGAGTCTGTGAAGTCGCAATGAACATGAGGCAATATGAATGAGAGAGATCCATCCTAACAAATGAAAGCATTTCAATGTAGATAAATGTAAATTCAAATAGCAAATGGAAAGGAGAGGACAGGAGAGAAAAAAAAAAAAAAAAAGAAAAAGGAAAAGAAAAAGAAAAAGAAAAAGGAAAAAGAAAAAGAAAAAAAAAGAAAAAAGAAAAAGAAAAAGAAAAAGGAAAAAGAAAAAGAAAAAAAAAGAAAAAAGAAAAAGAAAAAGAAAAAGGAAAAAGAAAAAGAAAAAAAAAGAAAAAAGAAAAAGAAAAAGAAAAAGGAAAAAGAAAAAGAAAAAAAAAGAAAAAAGAAAAAGAAAAAGAAAAAGGAAAAAGAAAAAGAAAAAAAAAGAAAAAAGAAAAAGAAAAAGAAAAAAAGAAAAGGAAAAGGAAAAGGAAAAGAGAAAAGAGAAAAGAAAAGAAAAAAGACATCATGCAGTGTGGCTTTGGTTGTCACTTTTTTTTCTCCCAGACATAGGATTTCATACCAAAATGCAAAGGAAAGCACAGCAGATCCTCATTCATGTTGCTTTCTACATTTTTCAGCGAGGCTAAAATTCAAAGAAAATCATCTGACCTTAAAAGTGTTGTTGTGCTCTGGCAATCTCAATACAGCATTTTCAGTAAAACTCCCAGGTACTGAAAACAAAACCCCCGTAGCACTGGCAGTCTCTCTCAATTTACTTAACCTTCTACAGTCCTCCAGGAGTCTGGGCTCCAACAAGAGCATTTTTAAGGTACAAAATTTTGCTTTCTAGTTCACTGAACACACAAAGAGCCGCTTGTTGACATTATCTGCCCTGTATCTTCAGGGGAGACAGCGAGTTATAAGTGGAGAGGTTTGTGAAATTCACTTCCAAAAGTCAGGGAAGCAAACAAGCAGGGAGATAAAGCATTCCTGACAGGACTAGGTTCAATATTACAAAACAGAGAGGAAAAAAAAGCAGAGAAAATGAATGTGTGGTGGGATTTAAAACTAGAATTTAATCAATTAGTTTCTCCAATACTTGCATATTCTTTATGGAAAGTTTAATTATGGTGAGATTATTAATTTGTTAAGTGATTAATATAGGATTATGTTAGAACAGACAGATTTCTCATTACAAGTATCTTGGTTTATCTCATCTCTGCAAACTACAGAGGCCAAGTCTTGGAATATTTAAATTCTGTTCTTCTTGAAAAAAAGTTTTATGTTTTTCTAGAAAAACATGCACTATTTGTTTGAAAGCACACTTGAGTACTTGGACTACAATTTGGACACTGGAATTCCATTTTCCATAGTTTAAAAATTCCACTTATGTCCAGTGGATCTTGGAAAAAATTCTTTACTTTTGTCTTGTTCAAATATTTTCTGTGCAAATTGAAGATTTAATTCATCTGGTTCACTCTGTTTGCTCTTTAATTATACTGTAGTTTCTTTGGGGGACGTGTGACAAGATGACACTTTGTTTAGAAAAAGAAAAAAGGGTAAATTCATGTTAGACTTAGTTAACATACAAAGCTAAAATCAAACAAAAGCTGAGTGGTTTTCTTCTTCTTTTTTGACAACGGAATAACATAAGTGATGGAATTGTAATTGCTCTTTGGTTTAGTCTAATCAGGCCTCAAAAATCTTATGGTAAATTATGATCTGAACTAAGTCAGACAAATTGCTGGGAGAGTTTATGCCAACCAAATTTCAGCCCAACTTCTTTAACAAATGATGATCCACTGATTGATTGCCTCCTGACTGACATCCATGGCTAGGCTTCCCAGGAAAATTCTATGGGTCCCCACTCCCTACATTGTCACAGAGTCATTTAAATGTCAGGATTTCCCCTGTCAGGAGGTGCCTATCCTTTCATGTTTTGAGACCTGAGGAAGAAAAAGATAAAGGCATTATCATCATTATAATATTGTTACCCAAATGCAAGAAAGATCTGAAACACCATTGGGGTGATGCCAAAGCTTTTTCTTTGAGGGGCACAGATGTTCCTAAGCTTGGTTTGGGATTTGGGAGCCACAGTTTTTAATGCAGGCAGTCTTAGGTAACTTTAGCAATCCTTCTTAGGAATCTGCATCTTAAATAGTGCTGTTTTGTGGAGGTACTTGAGAACATTTGGGTAAGAGAAGTAGCCCTTTCTCTGGTGCAGGACAAATCACTCACTCTTGGCCAGGTCAAAGGAGAAAATTCAGGGGCAAAGAGGAGAATCCATAAGGCAGTCTTAACCTAAATACTGAAAGCAGTGGGGAAAAGATTCCTGTGGTTCTGTCCATTTTCCACTGGCCCATACTGGTGTAGATTCCCATCTTCAGGATCTGATCTATTTCCTACATAGAAATACAGAATTGCTTAGGTTGGAAAAGACCCTGAAGACCCTCAAGACCAACTGTTAACGCATCACTGCAAAGTTCACCACTAAGCCATGTCCCCAGGTGCCAAATCTACACATCTTTTAAATCCCTCCAGGGCTGGGGACTCCACCACTTTCCTGGGCAGCCTGTGGCAATGCTTGACAACTCTTTTTGTGAAGGAATTGTTCCTGATATCCAATCTAAATTTCTCCTGGTACAACTTGAAACCATTTCTGTCTTGTTGCCCGTTTGGGAGCAGATCCTGACCCTCACCTGGCTCCACCCTTCTGTCATGGAGTTGTAGAGAGTGACAAGGTCCCCCCTGAGCCTCTGTTTTTCCAGGCTGAGCCCCCCCAGCTCCCTCAGACACTCCTGGTTCTCCAGACCCTTTCCCAGGTCCATTGCCCTTCCCTGGACATGCTCCAGCCCCTCAATGTCTTTCTTATTGTGAGAGGCCCAAATCTGTCTCCAGGTTTCAAGGTGTGGCCTCACCAGTCCCCAGCACAAAGAGACAATCCCTACCCTGGTCCTGCTGGCCACAATGTTGCTGATCAAAGCCATCATATCCATTTGAAGAATTACTTCACTTTCCATGTACTTTAATGTCTTAAAAACTGGCCAAATTCCTCGGTGATCTATGTATTTAAGCTGCCTGCATTAAGAGGACAAAAAAAAAAAAAGGAAGGAATAAATGTAATAACCATTGAGTGGATTATTTTCAGCCTCTAATATGGCATTGATTTAAGCCTCACAATGAAAATATAAGTGAAGAAACACAAATGAATTTGCTTACATAAAATCCGCTTCTTATTAAAAGTGATAAGCAAGGCCTGGGAGAAACATTTATGCAATTCCTCTTCTTTAATCACTTCTTGTCCGGATAGGCAGGACATCTCGGAAGCAACTGCCAGAGCCTCAGCAGCCTGGCAGTGGGGGATGACAGGAAAAGGGTGGGCAGGTTATGGGAGGCAGGACCACGTCCCACCCCAGGTCTGGCACCCTGTGTGTGGTAAAGGCATCCCCAGTGCCTGGTTCATTTTCTGTCATGGTGTTGTGGCTTCCACCAGTGCTGGGGGATGAAGCTTTGTCGTCCTCTTTGTCGTCCCACACACCAAGCTGACCTCTGGCACTCTGCTGATTTCACCTATTTCATGGCAACCACTGCAGCTCCAGTCCTTTAGCAGAGGACTGACAGTATTTGTACCATGCTTGGTACTCCAGACCCCTTTTTAAGTACTGCCATAAGCATGATTAACAGTATTTATTATAAGAGCACATTATATTATGCATTTTACGAGGCTTCTACACATCCACAGCCTTTAAAACATGCATTCCAACTACAATTCTACCTGTGCCAAAACAACACAAGAAGTATTACACTGCAACAGCAAAAAAAAAGAAAAAATATTCAATAACACTTTGTTTTCTGCAGTTGGAGTCACAAGGGATTTTTTTTATTATTATTATTTGGCTACAATTGCTTTCACTATAATTTTCTCTTCATCTGTCTTTCAGGGATCACATTCAGATTGTGTGTGCAAGGATTACACCCCTTGGTAGTGGTAGCAGGCAATGCATGGGATGGAAACCAGAAGCTTTTAATTCATTGACTGTTCCATATTGGAATTACTAAACTAGACACTAGGAACTATAGGTCAAAATCATGTAGCGATATGTTATCTCTGTTTTTCTGTGTAATCTGTTTTTAGAGACCAACATCTATTTGCTAAATCAGCCACAAAAATATTTATTTTTATGATAACATTCAAGAGTTTTTAGATAAGGACATCAAGCTGATGGGATGCACGTAAAAAATCAGTGAGCTCTTTGATATATTATCACTTGGAAAGTGAATACTTAATTTGTAAGAGCTGGAGGTTACAGAAAACACTTAAAAGTGGATAAAGCACTGGTTTAAGGGGAGATGCTGAGATATGATCAGTAGCTGCTGGATTTGAATTGGCCGTGCAAACTGGGACTGATCTTGTTTAGGATTTTCACAACGTGTTATTCTAGCCTGTTGCTCAGTCAGGAGGAATTGGGAGCTCAGGGGAAGAAAAGGATATCACAGAGAATACTTTTACCCCTATAAGTGAAGCTGCAAATACATTTCCTAACAGAAAATACCAGGTTATTCACTTAGGGACTAATAATTTTCAGTGTAAAGTGGTATCACACCAGCTGAAATTGAGAAAGAAAAGAGCTTGTGCGTTCCAGGGTGAAAATAAATTATTAATGTACAGGTTCCTGAAAAGATGTATGTGGCCATAAGATGTGTTAGACAGGATATTTCTGGTGCTAAGAGGGATTATTGCTACTGTACCAGATACTGTGGGGACTTCAGTGAGAGTATTGTGGGTCATTCTGAGCAAAAAAACGAATTTAGGGAAGAGTGAAAGTGGCATGATGGGGAGAGGGAGATGGTACCTGAAGAAAGACATTTTTACCTGCCGCAATCTGCAGCTCAGCACTGAAATGTGCTGGCTGGCTCCATATGGGATAGCCCAGATAATGCAAATATTGGCAGTGCATAGATAAAGTTCCAGCATGGAAATTCAGCTGTTTACTTCCCAGATACCAAACCCAGGGCTCCTGCACCTGACACTGCAGTGAAGTCACTCAGAGCTAAGTTTGTCTTTATGTGACCTGATAGCAGAGCTAATGAAGGGATGAGAGAAACTGTTTATCCCTCAGATCACTAATACTGGAAGAACAAACACTTATAGCATACCCATGAATAAATTCATGCCAAATTTGGATTAAGACTGTCCAGGGAAGACCACCTGACTCGGGTTTAGGTGGATACTGATCAGCTGGCAATAGCAGGGGACAGGGCACCAATGCAGGTGCCTAATTCAGTATGTGCTTCTAAAAAAGTCATAGTAATAAGCCCTTTCAAGAATAGTTTTACAGCCTCCCCTCTGCAGTTCTTAATTCAGGACTCTACTGTGCTCCTGTGACAGTGCTCCCCATATCACAGAATCATAGAATCATTAAGGTTGGAAAAAATCTCCAAGATCATAAAGTCCAACCTTTAACTAAGTTTTAGTGGTACCTGGGACCTGTTGTGGAATTATTTCTTATCACTTTCATTCCTTTATATGCCTTTAAAGTAATAATGTTTCATTATTTTAAGTGCAGTGAAATAGCCAAGAACTATGATTACATGACACAGTCCTCTTCAAGAGGAGGAGATTGTACCTAAAAATTTAGGAGAGCACCTTCTTCTTAGTATTTTAGTTTTAACTGTTCACAGCTGCTGAGAATTGTGAATCTGTTCTGCCACTAGCTGTTCTCGAACCAGCCTGGAGAAAACACGGCTCATATCCATGACCTTTGGATTATGTTTGGTTTGTTTCTTTGTCTAATCCAAACCTAGAAGTTTTAGCAAAAGGATCAGACACCTTTTTCTTCTTTGCAAAATTTGTTCCTTTGAAAATTCATCTTACTTTCAGGGCTGTCATATCTGTGTTGTTTTTGTTTAGGACAGTTATCCCCATGTAGTTTCCCAAGCTCCCTTGTACTCGGATTTTTTCAGATTTCAGTGCATCTCACCTGTGCACTGGATTCCATAGGTGATACTTTGAAGAAGGCCATTTGTTTTATTTAATGATGCAATTACAAAGGGATCTTGTTTATTAAATTAGTGCACACATCCACATCAGACTTGTCTCTAGGAGAACTGGGATAATTTGTCTCATTTGGGACCAGTAACTTTACACCTCAATTACTCTGTGCTATTGCATAAGTAACATTGCCAGGATCTCTATTAGGTGGGGACACCAGGTGACTTAAGGAAATTTAATACCCTGGCATTTTCAGCTGCACAGCACTTGGTCCTATTACTAATCAAGGCTCCAGAGCCTTATTCATCTCCTGATTAAAGATTTCAGCAGAAGGGAATCATGCAAGCTGTAAGTACAGTATTTTTAATTAGGGACAAGTTCAGGGTATCACTATGCATTACTTCTTTAGTAGGTGTAATTAAAGAACTGATCTGTAATGAGCCCACTTGGAAAAATACTTGTCTTTAAATCCTAGTGGCCTGCTCTGGAAAAAAAAAAAAAAAGGCAGACCAAAAGAAATGAGGCAATAAATGTATCCCTCGGAAATACGGATAGGAAATTTCCTGTGGTCATTGTGACCACCTTAAGGCTAAATGTCTTTAAGGAAGGCAGGTCCAGACACAGGACACAGTATGCAAAGCACGCTCAGCCTTCCCACGTTAGAAGAGAGTGAAGAGTCACTTCAGTTTAAGAAACAGTTTATGAATTATCTGTAAAAGGCATCAGGATTTGCTGTAGCTAATTTACACCATCCAAATATGATTTGCCTGCTTCAAACTAATTCATCTGGGCTCCTAGTGGGAAAAGAAAGACTCCTTCCATAAGAAATTCATCCTACCCGTGATAAGTGTTTGAGATTGGTTATCACTGCAGACTGTGATGCAGCACACAGGCTTTAGCAACTCGGGAAAGAAATTTGTTCCAGCTGCAATCAGAAGCCCCTCTGGCTTGCATGTATTAATAATTTCTGCAGTGCCTGCTGCAGCTTTCTCCGGGCTGGTGCTTCCATCAGCTTTCCACCCTCTCTTCACAAGCTTCTCCCACTGCAAAAAAAATGATCTTCAAGATGAACCACATTGGGTTTGTAAAGCTTCCACGGTCACGGAGCACAACTGCAAACAAAGGGTGTGTGATACGGGACTGAGATGGAAAAATTCCCCAAAGTGATATGGATTTTAGCTGAGATAATGTATTTAAAAATTACAAGCCCAGTATTATGGGAAGCACATGCACCAAACCCAAAATACTGTTATTTTGCTAATTTGCCTACTGTTCCTTACCAGAGATTCATTTTCCATGATCTGTTTGGAGCTGACCTTGAGTTTTAGGAACCATCAGGGAGTTTTGAGTCCTTCCCAAATCTTAGTTCAAAGGTCCTCCATTGCTAGAGGGAATAGGAGTTTAATTTAATCTTGCAGTCAGGTTAGAGCAGCTGAAAAAGCCTCCCCACCTCAGTTTCCAATTAACACCTTTCAGATGAGCTGCTATGAATGAACATGTCAGTGTTCCCGGGTTGTTCCAGCAGGAAGAGTATCAGGGACAGCATCTTGGCTGAGGAGGCACCAAGTAGGACCCAAGGAACAATAAACTCCCTTTTTTTTAATGAAAAGAAGGTATCTAATCTCAAATGTAACTGCTTTTAGTCGATGCTCACAAGGTAGCTGAGATGTCTGAAGGTGCTGGCTCATGGAGGGTTGATGGAGAATGCCAGACTGACTCTGTTGGATACACTCTGCGTGTAAATCCACATCATGGAAAAGCTTATCTGGGAATTCACCAATACTTTTGTTACAGTTGTTATTTGCAGTCAGTCATTGGAAGTAAAATTAGTACATCCATGAGCTTCAAAGAAATGAAATGGTATTTTTTTTTTCGTTTAAAAGCTCATGATGCTCTGAAATTTGTGATTTGAATGACTAATAATGAATTTAAAATGCTTCATCAGTGCAATCTAGTGATTGTCTAAAGGCATTGATCAGGTTAAAATCTGTTCAAATTGGCTGGAGTTGCCTGCCATGATAAACTGTAGGTCAGCCAGGTTGTATTAAGTTTCTATTAATTTTCTGTAAAAGCAAATACCACGTGAAGATAGCCTGAACTCTGTTTTACTGAATAATTCAACAGAAATGTGATGTCCCATTCCAATTTGATCACTGTCTGGTGATTTTGTAGAATCACAGAATCATTACGGTTTAAGATCATTAATCCAACCACCAACCCAGCACCACCACCATGTTCACCATTAAACCATGTCCTCAAGTGCCACATCCACACATTTTTTTAACGCTTCCAGGGATGGTGATTCCACCATGTTTTAATTCAGATTTAATCTTTAGGACTGCAGGATCACAGTCTGATTTTCTGTCCTTGTCAGTGGCAAAAGGGGCTGTGCTGGAAGGCTAAAGGGCACGTTGAATGTTACTGCAGATATGGAAGACACAGTCACAGGCACAAATCAGCTTAATTTCTTTGAGAAAATTGTCCCTACAGGTGTGGAAAATAATAATTTAATTTATTGCCCTTTTTTTTTCCCCAATTATAAAAAGGTATATAATTAAAATGAACTAAATTTTTAAACAAAATCCAATGGCACATTAAGGTAAAGGGAAAACCATTATTTACCTCGCTAGGAAAAGTGCTTTCAAAGGCAATCATTCCTTTTCAATTAACCAAAATTACTTTAGGGAATTAGGATGACAGCTGCAGGGAATAAAATGACAATGAGAATGTACTAAGAGAGTACAGTCGGAGATCACGAGCTACCTCAAATTTGGTTGATTTGGGTAGGGTTTCTGCATAGGGGTTGACCATGTTTTGAAAAACTTGACTTTCTTCATAATTTCAGTGTTGTGGAGAACAACAGGGACAGACGTGTGATGATACATCCCTGACACCACTTTCCCTGGCCCAGGCATTTTCTTAACCACGCTAACCATGTGCTTAATACACTTTGATGGAAATACACTTTTTTTTTTTCATTAATTTTCTACTCCAGGTTGAAACCTGCTCTGGTGGAAGGTGTACTGCCCTTGGCAAGAGGATTAGAACTAGATGGTCTTTTAAGGTCCTGTCTATCCCAAACTACTCTATGATTCTATGGTTTTACTCACATTTTGCAACCATGCAGACATTTAGCATCTACTCTCTTGTGTAGGAATAATTTCCACAGTCTGGATTCATGTGACAGGAGAAAAAAAGAATCCTTCATTGTGTTTCAGAGTTGCCATATGATGCTTTCATGTGAAGGTCTGTTTTTCTTGTATAAATTATCTGAGTGGGGGAAAAATAAACCACAAAAAAAAAAAAA